>JAOPSE010000970.1:0-226939 GCA_029449295.1 Zea luxurians
AAACTTGTAATCAATTCATGAACAATGTACCCCTTCCTAGGTCCCCCAGTACGAATCATCTGCCGCTATATCACCAGTCCTTGATTCAAGGCCAAGCCTAGTATGGTTCTGCAAGTATTGCCAATGCTGGAAAGACCTTCGGAGCAAGTTCAATTTGTTTTGTAGTTTTTGTTTCATAATCAAGACCAGTCTGCTCTCTAAAGCTGCGATACACTTGTTGCCATCCATATTTAGTTAAGCCCATGCTATTGAAGTTATTAAGGTCCTTCTGAATGATGCATAGGTCAATGAATATTTTAGTTGTCATCGGATCCCAACTGGCACAGTCCGACGAACTCATCTGTGGGCAAGTTGCACATGCACGTAACTATTTGGAACAGAGGACATGTAATAAAAGAAACAAGAACTTGCCATGATCAAAGAAACAAGATAAGAACTTGCTGTAGGTCAATGAATAAAAAGGCGCATTTAACAATTTCTAAAACATAGGACATAAGAAACAAGATAAGTTATGCACAAAAGAACTTACCGTGGAAGTGGTTTTGGCACTTTTCTAGCGTAGGTTGTACTGAATAGGTGCAGTTCTCTTATCACGCACAGGTTTGTCCGAGGAACAAGAATCAGTGAATGAATGTGCCAGATTGGGCAACCTTATGCAGGAATTGCGCCGAAAAAGAAGAGTGATTTAATACATTAAAATGGAGGCACGAGGGCAAATAGCAACAGTAAAATGGAGGAACTAAGCAGTTAACCTAGATCCACGTCTTTGGTGTCTGGCGCGCGGTGTGCAGAGTCGACGACCGAGCCCACCGCCTACTTCACTTCGGCTAGGACAACAGAGGGAGGGCGGATCCGGCAACGACAATGAAGGAGAGGCATGTCGGCGGTTGGAGCTAGTGGCGACAGTGGCTGGAGCGACAATGGAGAGCAGGGACAGTACTAGGACGTCTAGAGCGGCGAAACCATTGAGGCGCATATAGGTCGATTGCCACACTAGCGATTTTCTTTAGCAGCCCGCCAATGTAAATAACATTACCACTGGCAGTTTGCTTAAGAAACCGCATGTGGAAACATGATTTTTCACAGGCGGGCTGCTTAAGACACCACTTGTGGAAACATTGTTATCACTAGCGGTTTTCTTGAGTTGACCGCCAGTGTAAATAATATTAGCACTGGCGGTTTGCTTAAGAAACCGCATGTGGAAACATGATTTTTCACAGGCGGGCTGCTTAAGACACTGCTTGTGGAAACATTGTTATCACTGGCAGTTTTCTTTAGTTGACCGCTAGTGTAAATAAAATTAGCACTGACGGTTTGCTTAAGAAACCGCATGTGGAAACATGATTTTTCATAGGCGGGCTGCTTAAGACACTGCTTGTGGAAACATTATTATCACTGGCGGTTTTCTTTAGCAGCCCACCAGTATAAACCTTTTCACTAGCGGTTCCTTAAGCCAGCCGCCATTGTAAACAAGAAGTGCTTTATTCATTTGAAAAGATTGTCATCCTAGTACAAACTACTTTTCCTACCAGAATAAGCTATCATGTGGCAGTCGACGATGCTTGTTGGGAGGCATCTCATCGCATTGGCTTGCCCCGCCATCATCATCGCCATCATTGTCGCCACTGCTGTCATTGTCCTCGTCACTGCTGTCGTAGTCACTGCTGCTGTCGTCATTGTTCTCGTCATCTTCGTCGTCCAAGGAGACCATGCCCATCCAATGTCCAGACATCGGGTCGTCATCGTTGTCCAAGGACGTCTCCACATCTGACGATTCTCCGCCGTACGCCTAAGACCACTCAGTGCTGGTGTCAGAGTCTAGCTCCCCGTCAATGAGGAACTAGAGGTCGTCCCCGTCGGTGAGGTCGCCGTCAGATTCCGATGCAACTGCAAAGTCCCATCCATCTGCATCCCAGTGCAAAGGTTCCTATTTTTCATATGCCGCTATAGGATCCCACTCTAGGGTTGGTTCACGGCTACAAGAATGGGAGATAAAAGAATCAGAGGAATCACTCGGTGATGTCGACATGGGTAAAGCTAGAAGAATGGGAGACAAAAGAAGCAGAGGAATCCCACTCTGAGTTGCGATGAATGGAAATGTGGCCGATGACCATTTAAATACATTCAAATAAAGAACTGAATCGACATTTACTCGAACTTCGAGGAGCAAAGAGGAGTCAAAAGTCGCCGCTTCGTGTTTGGCGATTGTCGTTTGAATTCTACAGGGACAGTTGAAAAGACACAACTGTTCAACATGAAAAGGTCTAAGCGGCTGAGTTAAGGCTACAGGGACAGTTGAAAAGACACAACTGTTCAACATGAAACAGTCTCCACATGCGGCTGAGTTAAGGTGCCGCTAGTGGAAAGAAGGTTTCCGCTGGCGGTTCGTAAGACAACCGCCAGTGCTAAGTTTTTCACTGACGGTTTCTTAAGTAAGCCGCCTGTGAAATTTGTATTATAAATACACCCCACCCCTGATAGAAATAGCTAGCTCACATGATTGTCATGTCATGTTAACTACATTCCTACCTAATGCCATCAGGGCTATAAATCCTCTATTTTTAAAGATGGCAATCACACGGTTGTGCTACTTTTTCAATAGAATTTCACATAAGGTAATTGACCGGGATGAGTTGGCATCTCTTCAGGAATTCATAGTGGAGACAATATCACAGTTTGAGATGTGTTTCCCTCCATCGTTCTTTGATATTGTGGTGCACCTTATGGTGCACTTGGTACCACAAATAAAGGCATTGGGTTCTATGTACTTGCACGAAATGTGGACGTACGAGCGTTTCATGTCAATACTGAATGGTTATGTATCAACCCGTGCTCATCCCGAGGAATCCATGACAGAGGGGTACTGTACTGAAGAGGCCATTGAGTCAGGAGGACCATTTTGCAATATACTAAAAGACCAGGTTGCAATAGGTCTGCCTCCATCATGACACGAGGGTAGACTGTATGGAAGCGGTAGGATGGGACAGAAATCCTTCATCCCACCGGATTACAATATAGTATTTGAGGCACATCACAGCATCCTACATCAGCTAGAGATAATGGAGCCATTTATCCAACAACACATCAATGAGCTTCGCGAGCAAAATCCTGGGCAAACAGATGATTGGGTAATGAAGCAACATAAGTTGCGGTTCAACACATGGCTAATTGTGAAGGACATTCCACATGGAGATACAATAGAAGAACAAACGATTAAGGGGTTCGCATCTGGACCATCACGCCAGGTCACGACATGGCAAATATATGACATTAGTGGATTTACATTTTGTACCAAGTCCAAGGACAAAAGGAGCATATCACAAAACAGCGGTGTTCGATGCGAGGCCATAGACGATGAAACTTGTCATACTATTACATATTTTGGCTTTGTTGAGGACATATGGGAACTAGACTATGGTACATTTAATATCTCAGTTTTTCGATGTCAATGGGTTGAGGACAAACATGTCACGATAGACAAATATGGGGTGAGAGTTCTTGATCTAAATAAGGTAGGTTACAAAGATGACCCATGGATCCTTGCTAATCGTCCTGCATAGGTCTTCTATGCTGAACAGATTATCCCTAACAACAAGAAGAAAAGCACAGACAAATTGAAGCATGTAGTTTTCTTAGAAAACAACAAGCTATAGGAGTTGATGGTGTATTTGATATGGAGGATTTTAACCAATTCAATGACATGTCTCTTTTCATAGACCATCCAACCAAGATAAGGAACGTTGAGCGAAGCATCCCACGTAAAATGTTGCCCTGGCTCCACCACGATGGACAAGGCAGAATAATAGCTCCCTAGATTATAAACTTGTCTTGTAATTTTTATTGATACCTGACTTTAGCAATCACTCCATATTTTGATCTATCTTTTATAAGTTTGTAATAATGCATGGGAAACTGACTAGTATGTAATAATGCACAAAGGAAATCCATAAATATTTTATACTAGCAGTTCTCTAACAAAACCGCCAGTGGGAAACTAATTATACTAGCGGTTGTCTAACAAAACCGCCAGTGGAAAACAATCTATATTGGCGGTTCTCTAAGACAACCGCCAGTACAAAATGAGCCTTTATAACTAGTGGCGAGCGGGAGCTCAAAAAATTTACAAGTCCCCTGTGGCCATCATCTTATCACGTCGTCAGGCTGTTCAATTTCGTCCTCGAGGGTTTCTTCACCGGCAATCCTCCGCGTCGTCCCCGTGCCCCCGCACCACCTTCAGGTTTTCCTCTATCCCTTTATTTGCTCTTTCCCTTTCGCCTCTGCCACCGCCGTCATCTGTCGCGCCGATCGTGGTCGTAAACCCTAAGGCTTGCCGCACCGGTTAGTAAACCCTAGGGCGTACTTGCTTTCGCAGCCGCTGCCAGCCTGCAGTATATATATAGTTCAATCTAGTCTTTTCCGTCGCGACGCAACCTCAAAATGGACCCAGCGGATGCCATCGCAACGTAGCTCAAGGCACGTACACTAGCGGAGTGGCTGGCAACGGCGTGGCTCATGCATCGCCGCCACCTCGAGCTCTAGCGCCAGTCGAAGGCTCAATCATCAAGACGTCATACATCGTATTTCATGTGCGCCTCAAGAGTTCCCTCGAAGCATCACCATTGCCGTCAATGCACCATTGTGGGCTCCTCGGCTTCGACGAATGCACGTGAGGTTGTCTCCGTGCCCGTGCATCTAGAGCCGGTAGCGCCAGTCAACATTCTCTCCGACGATGAAGATGGGGAGATCAATTGGACGACACTGATGGACGACGACGACGAGTAGAAATTACGATATATGTTCCTAATCTTAGTATGATGGATGACATACTATATATCTAAGAACTTAGTATGATGGATGTGTATTATGTAAGAACCTAGTGTGATTTTATATATATATATATATATATATATATATATATTGTGTTCTAATATTCTGTTCCAAACTGTGTGTTCAATTCTTTGAATCTTTGTTGCAATCTTATATATATATAGCTCAATGAGTTCTATAAACAAGGACCAAAGGTTAATGCCCAACCACATGAACAAGGGTGTTTCTCAAGAACATTCAAGTGATGAAGGATATGAAACGCCTACCGACCCTTGTCCTAGCATAAATCGGCCCGCTCGACGTCAATTGCATCGTGACCCAGATTATGATCCACAAGAGTGTGAGGTAAAGTACACATCTTTAGCTTCGTATGTGTATACCTAATTAGTTGATTTCACAATGTCTATTACACATGAATAGGAGGTCTTGTCTCAATATCGTGCGATACTTGGTGAAGCCATGGCACATTACCAAGACGCACGGGGGCTGAACCAAGACGAAGACGCACCGGTACCGACCGATACAACCACCGAGAGGTCAAGGAAAAGGACACAGAGCGACCGGAAAAGAGGTGATAGGGGACTGAACAAGTTTCCTGACAAAACATATAAAATCTCATACGTGAGCCAGAAAGGTCAGCCCTAGCTCCAGAAGAGGCACTCCCTAAGTTCCGGAATGCACTTGGGTTCTTAGTTAGGGATAATCTTGACATCACAATCCGACATTGGAAAGATGTGTCAGATGATGTCAAGAATCAAATATGGAATAAGCTATTAACGAGGTTTGTTCTACCTCGGGGTTCAGAAGAACTAGTGAAGGAATACATGATGAAGCAGCTTGCAATCAATTTTCAAAATTGGAGGTCTGAGATGAATACAAAATTTGCAAAGAAAGGCCTAGACCTGACAAAAAAAAAAATAAAATCTCATAAGGTTAGTGGGTAGTATTTCTAGAGCAGAGGAGTAGCCTTGAATTCATATATCTAAGCGAGGCAAATTCAGAACTATCTAAGAAGAACAAGTACCACCACCACTTAGGCCCAGGTGGTTACAAGCATCAAGTTTCTAAATGGAGACAAGAAGACACCGAGAAGAAGGCCGCAGGGTTGCCGACGCTTTCCGAGCAACTTGGTGAAAGGACGACAAATTGGATTCGTGCTAGAAAACCCAGGGAAACTGAGGCTGGTGTATCTTTTGATGATCCAAATGTCGAAGAAGTTGCAAAAAAACATATATGCAATGGCAGCTAAGCAGAGCCAAGGATCATTTAAGCCACAAAGGGAGAGAGACATCCTAACGGCTGGTCTCGGCAACCCTGAGCATCCAGGCCGTGTACGAGGAATCTCGTCTAAGGAAGGATGGAAGGAAGGATTCAGACCACAGTGGGAAGGTTTGTACAAGAAACGTGATTGATACAAAGAAGAGTTGTCGGATTATTTTAAGCAGGAGGCAAAGAAAGAGTTCAAAGACTTGATGTCTCAAATGCTTTCAAATCCTCCACCAGAATTGATGCAGTAGTTGGCAAGTGCGATGTCTGTTCAACAGATGACCACTCCACAGCTGCGAATAATTCCAGCAGCTCAACCGTCGGCTTCCACCGATTGTACAACCGTCCCAAGCTCTGTCGCGTCAACGGGAAATAAGGTCCATTATCTAGTTGATGAGATATCAAGGCCAGTGACGTGCACACTGGTTATAAGATATGGTATTAACAATAATCGCACGAAGAAAATAGGAACAAGCATTGCGATCCCAGGACGTAAGTTTCATGGAAGCGACATACCAGATGATTATTGCAGGGTAGAAGTGACAATGGTCGTCCAAGGATCTGAGGACGACTTGCTAGACATCCCTGGGCCGAAGGAATCGAGACACTTGGACAAGCCATCAAAAATTTCATCCTTTGGCCTCTAAGGGATGTCGAATTGGTTGATCCACCAATGTCGTCGTCATCTCATCCCCAACCATTTCCGCCTCCTCAAACTTTAGTATCTTTACATCCATCATCACCTCCACAATCTTCCCATGCTGCTCCTCATCCTCTTTCTAATCCATCGTCTCTGCCACAAGCATCAACATTTAGGACACCACCACCTTCTCCACAGCCATCAAGGGATTCACGACAATCAAAGAAATCTAAATTCCCTCTACCAAAATTGGTGTCCACATTCGAGAAAAAGAAGAGTAAAGCTACTACTGCTGGCACAGGTCGATTTTTGAAAGGGATTGGATGGGACCTCATGTCACATACTGTTGATTTGGCTTAGCACGAGGAGTCTGTAGAAAAGGAAAAGGCAATGGCCGCAAAGATAAAGATCCCAACTAAGACATATTATAAAAATGTGCCTAAACATTCTGTGCTGGCCAGACCTCTACTAACTCTTGAGAAACTAAGGTCCCTGCTGGTATTAAAAGGTTGCATGACTGGTACATGCGTGCATCATCAGTTGGCATTGACGCCATTAGTGTGCATATACCAGACCATGCTTTTATTGGTTCAGACCAAAAGGCCTTTCTTGCATTCGAGGATATGTGGTTAATGATGAACCTTCAGAAACTCAACGTGCAACTTGTGACTCTGTTTGCACTGTAAGTGTCGCTCATATTTCCACATCTATGTTTTATTAATTTTCAATATCTGACACATGCACGTGTGACTTGTAGAATGCAACATGACCAACAAGAGATCCTGTACGGTACTGTTGGGGGCCTTCGTCTTCCGAAGGTCCTCAAAAACATGATTAGCAATGTTTCCCAAGAATAATATATGTACAGAAATCTTCGGACTCGGGATGAAGCTATACACAATATGGAAAGCAGGATCGGAACGAAGGTTGAACCAACGCCGAAGCTGCGTGCAAGGAAGCTTCGGCTCCGTAGCGGAAAGAGAAACCGACTTAAGGAGGAAAAGGCTATCTAGTCCTCGGAAGATTGTTATTAAGTCAATAGTGAATATGAAGGGCATGAATGTAATTTTACGCAGGCTGCATCCTATGCCTATAAATAGATGAACAGTACCCCCGTACTGTTCGCGCTGACCTGTATTCGCTCGTGCGTCACATTTGTACTCTTGTCTTTTGTCAAGCCAAAGGTACAAATATAATTTGATATTGTTCTTATCTATTTATGATTATATAATAAGGACATATAAATAAGGTCATATATTTATTCATGTTATTTCTCATGTTTCGTATGCTTCTTTTCTCATCAATATGAATTGTGATGATGAAGGTATGTCCTTCATGACCTTCGTCCGAAGATCGTTATATCCTAAGGGAAATAATGTTTTGAAGGACGAAGGTCATTAACCATTAACTTTCTTTTTGTGTTGCCTTGTTCTTAATTCATAGCATTTAAGAACAAGTCCACAACAGGTACCAACCCCGATGCTAATGCCGGTAAAAGGATTGGGTATCTGAACCCAATACTGATATGTGAGGAAAGCCACACTTTCAGAATCGGCAAAGACAATGAAGAGTTAAAGGAAAAGACGGACGAAGAAGTTGAGCATCGCATAAATACTATGAAGAAGGATTTTGAAGCAATATACGCCACCTACATAGCAAATGCAATGCTTAAATTTCAAGACAGGGAAGCTATAATGGCCCCGTACAACTTTAAGTAAGTGTGATTTTACATAAAAAATAATAATTTCAATACACATGCATCACAAATTAATTTAATTCGTACAGGGACCACTGGATATGCTTCCTCATTTATCCTAAGGTTGGAAAGGTGCTGGTGCTCGACTCCTTGAACTATGACCCTTCAACCTATGCAAAATTCTTTAGTATCTTAGAGCAGTAAGTCTTTTCTATGCATGCATGCATACTTATATCGTTGAGAATTTTAAAATAACATGAAGATTGTACTTGAGATCACAGAGCATTTAGGTTCTATAAGTTTAAAGGTGGAAAGTACGACAAGACCAAAAAATGTGTTCCACTAGACATCCATCATTACTGGCCGGTAAGTATGTGAATTTATAAATACATATCATACACAATGCTACAACTAAATAACCAATCTCTCCTGTTATGTATGTAGTGCCACAAGCAAGCACAAGGATCGGTCCTATGTGGGTTCTATGCGGCGAGTTTATGAGAATGAACGGACGATATATCACAAACCCTAGCAAAGTATTATTAGTAATAGTCATGTTTGTATTTGTCAATTAACAATGCAAATGTGAATAGATGATGTTTATAAACTTTCTTTACAGGAATTTCAAAAAGGAAATCCGGAGAACTTGATCGAAGCTGCATTGTATGGTATAGTTGAAGATCTATGCACATTCATATTAAAAGAGGTCATTCCAGCTGAAGGGAAATATCACGACGCTTCCAGTACATTAGCTATGCCAGAGTTTAGAATATTAATAGAAGTTAGTAGACTATCTCTTAAATGATATAGTTACTAGCTAGAGCATAGGTGAAAACTTATATGTTCAGTTTTGATGTATAGAATGTATTGAACTTAATTCAGTTTTGATTGACTGAAAATTTATTGTTGTAAATAGAAAAATATGTGTTGTAAACAATATATTTTAAATAGATCTGTGTAAATAAATATAAAATTCAGTTTTGTTTGAAATGGAAAGTAGACCGCCAGTGCTAATATTATTTCCACTAGCGAGCTGCTAAAGAAAACCGCTAGTGATAATAATGTTTCCACAGGCATTTTCTTAAGCAGCCCGCCAGTGAAAATTCAGTTTTGTTTAAAAATTTGAGAGAAGGCATGAAACTTATACTGGTGGGAAGCTAAAGAAAACCGTCAGTGATAATAATGTTTCCACTAACAGTGTCTTAAGCAGCCCATCTATGAAAATGATGTTTCCACATGCGGTTTGCTTAAGAACCGCATGTGGAAACATCATTTTCACAGGCGGGCTTCTTAAGACACCGTTAGTGATAATAATATATCCACATGCGGTTTCTTAAGCAAACCGCCAGTGCTGATGTTATTATCACTGGCGGCTGCTAAAGAAAACCGCTAGTGCTGATGTTATTTTCACTGTCGGTTGGCAATCAACCGCCTCTGAAAAAGGCTAATTTCTACTGGCCCCTAGCACTGGCGGCACTAAAAAACATCAGTGCAAATAGCTCTAGAACCGCCACTATAGAGCTTCTGTGTACTAGTGGCGGATAACCTAGATAGTGACACAAAATCTACTACCGCCACACGTGTAACTTGTTATTATCCCCCACCCCCTCCTTCGTGTTATCTCGAGGAGCTCCGTATCTCATCTCCTATCTTATCCTCTATTTTAAATTTTATCCTACAAACAGTATCATCTACAGTATCGTGTCCTAATTTATTTTACACGATCCACCGAAGATAGCCTGATAGAGTGATCCTCGCTCAAATCAATTAAACAACTCATATTGGTTGAAGTGCGTCCTAGGACATATACAATCTCATTTAATATATGGTCTTTTGAAAAGTCTTTATGGAGTTAACTAAAAAAATAAAGAGACAGAGAATTTTGTATCATTCGGTCTCTTAGAACAAGTTTAATAATACAGGCTTTATACGTTGTCATATTATATGTAGCCAACTAAAGTCTAGTCATACAATAACACAAGTTGTATTTTAAATATTTGGCTCATTTCTTGCTCATACAATTTGTCTTAGAGTTCGTGAGCATCTGCTTCCAGTTAGCTACTAGTGAGCAGCTGGCTTTCATTCTCTCTCAATTTATCTTTCTTGCACATGACCATAAATCTGATGTGGCATATCTTGCAGTCCAGCTACATATCACCTTGTTATACCTGCTTATACTTAAAAACCAAACCAAGGGCTCAAGCTTGGACATGCCCTAAGGCTATTTCCAGTGCACGGTTTTTAAAAATGTCACATCAATTTTTACCTATAAAATTATATATTCTTAGTTTTATCTAGACTAAAACCTCTCATCCATCGTGAAACTCCTATCTTCTTATTAGATTTTGACATGTGATCACACTTGCTTATGTGGCAAAATATTTAATGAAGATAAAACAAAAATAAAACAGAATAGCCTAAGAAATGGAAAGAAAAAGGAATCACTACCAAAACGGCTCGAAAGAGTACGCCACATCTAGCTCAGAACATCACCGGCTGGGTTTACAAAACCGTTTTAAGTTAAAAAAATTGTTACCCACCGGTTACTGTTTACCGTCGGTAAACCGGTGAAAACCGATAAAAACCAACCGGTTTATACAATCAAAACTAAATTTAAATTCGTACTGGTTTAGCGACGAAAAACCAGCGGTAAATCGCCCTAAACCGCCGATTTTCCATGAAAATGAACCGGTTTTTGCTGTTTTTTACAGAAAAATGCTAAACTTTGACATGATTTATTTGTAATTTGCTCAATTCACATTGCACAGTAAATATTAATTGATCCACACGACATATGTTCATAAAAATAACATACAATATACATATGCAACCACAAACTCCAATTCTCATGCAACAACCAACCAACAAACTTCGCAAGCTCTCCAACGACACATAGGTCGACTTGTTTCACAATACTCATATATTCAGCTCGAGTCATAGTTATAGTACCCAGGCATGTTGGAAGGATCGTGATATGGTTCCAATCTGTCATAGTGATAGTGATTTCCAATCTGTCATAGTGATATTGATATTTCTATACAAAAGATATGAGATATATTAGCGAGAAAAACAAGAACGGGAAATAAATACTTATCGACGAAGCAAAAATAACATACTAGTGCAGCGAGAACCTGTCCATACCCATACTGTGGTCCTGGTAGATACATATTTGAATATGGCGGTGGAAGGGGTCCACAGTTTCCATACCCATACATGATCGATGGTTGTACTTCACCTGGTGATCCCTGTCCCGGTTACCATTGCCATGCATAACGGTTAAAGATTGGGTTTTGTCCACGCGGATAGTTAGAAGAACTGGAGCTACTTGAGCTACGGGTTCCATCTTGGACAGGAAATGAAACCGAACGACGTCGATTGCTTATTGTTTATCGCTGTGAATGAGGTGTATCATGGTAAGAATCTTGAAACAATAGCTAAACCATAAACTATTGGACATTCACATCTAACAATAACTAAACCATAACATATTTACCAATAACTAATCGTTAAACCATAAGACATCACATATATAACAATACTAACTCATCTTTACATATAGCATATAACATCTTCATATATCATATAACATCTTTACATATAGCACTTAACTGGGCAAAAAAATAACATCTAACAGTAAATCATCTTCACATATAGCATGTAACATCTTCAGATATAGCATATAACAGTAAACAAGACTAATATGTCTAAACTGACCACTAAATGCCTAAACTGGAACTCAATCTTGGCATCAAATCCGGTTTCTCGCGAAAAATGGTGGTTTACCGGTCCAAAAAACGGTTTACCAGCGGTTTTCGTTTTTTATGATTTTTTCAAAATTTTTAAATGTGGAGCGGTTTTTGACGGTTTTTGTGTTTTCCTTTATTATGTAGGTAGAGGTTCGGTTTTTTAAAAAATATATATGTAATATAATTTCCTTCCCTCGACGTAGAAATTTCATGAAAAACTTCACATGAACCGGCAATTTCCATATATAGCAAACGTAGAAAGTACTAGGGGGCCGGGGTCGCATTCTAAAAAGGAGGCAACCAAACTTTCAGAGACAAACAAATCCGTGATGCCTACAAAAAATCTCGCCAAAACCATCTATAGCCATACATCCAAGCCCCTAAAAAAATTTTGAGAAACCTTTAATGACGGGAACGGGAGCTAGCAGCAACGACGACGCAGACGTTTTTTTATTACAAAAGCAGCAGCCTTAAACTTTCGAGGTGAGCGACGAAGACGATTCGTAATCGTTTACAAAAGCTGGTCGGTTGTCTTGTCTACAGTGTGGCACGCGCAATCAATGACACACGAAATCAATCTACTACAGCCACACGTGTTATTATCTTTTCCCTTCTAGTCGCTGCCAAAACGGTTGGGAAGACGTACAGTACACCCCAGTCCCCAGCTAGCTCAGCATCATCGACCGCCAGGCGGCATCATAACTTTTGCTGTAAAAAAAAATGAACGGGGTTGGTTTCGGGTGTTTTGGCTCATGATGATTTCAACTCTAAGGCTGAGTCCAGTGCACAGCCTCCCTCTCGTCCCTGCCACGTCAGCTCTCGCCTCCACTCTCGCCCCTGCTGCTCCAGTGCACAGGCTGTAGCAGGCTACAGCCTCAGGCTATAGCCACGTCAGCTTTTCTATTTCAGAATTAAGTAATTCACGCGGATTTATTTCAACGCTCAGAAAACACACAACATAATATTTTTTATTGAATTAAAAATTACAAAGTACATAATAATTAAAATAAAATGACATGATAATTAAAATAAAATTACATAACTCTAATCGGACTCCTCGATCTCATCCTCATCTTCCTCCTCTTCACGTTCCGCTTCCGGTTCCTCTTCTTCGTCATCTAGCAGACCAAGTTCTTTTTCGACCATCTTTACGGCCCTGCCATGGGTACATCTTTCAGTCGGGTCCATATCTCTGGTTGATCGGCCCTTTAGGATGTTCCATTGCTTCAAAAGCTTGGCCTTCACTAATCCACCCCACAAGTTCTTCATTTTGAATGCTTCACTTGTTGATTCGCTGCTCGTGGCTTCCTTCCCTTTCCCCTTCGTCTTTGTCTTTCGCGCAGCCGCCTTTGCCCTATCACGCCCCACTGGTCGGGGCACTTCCTCCTCGGTGTCTTCAGTGCCTCCAGAACTATATTCACCAGAGACTCCGAGTCGGGTTCTCTTATTCGCAGTCGAATCAGATCCACTACCAAGTCCATGCTTTGCTGACCACTTGGGCTCGTGGCGAACAACTTGCCACCAATGATGGCGCTTAAATGGATGCCCCATTTTACTCTCGAACCTCGCTGGAAATAGTGCACGAGGGAGTGAGGCTGAAACATCGGAGCGACGATGTAGTGAAGAAGACTCATCTAACGGAAGGGTTGTAGGTGACCCATCGGACTGCAAGAGATCCGTGAAGGTGTTCAAATCTGGGGACCAACCCGACATTGTGTGAAGAAAGGGGAGTTTGGAAGAGAAAAATGAGATGGAATGGTGTGTGGAATGAGCTCCACCCGGGTAGGGTATATATAGAGGGATTGGGGATGAAATTTGTGATTTTTTGCAATTTTTTCGAATTTTTTGGACTCCAAACGGTCAAAAACGGCTAGTTGCAACGGCTAGCACACGTGGACCAATCAGATCGCGACACGTGGACCAATCAGATCGCACCACGTCGCTCTCGCCCCGCCAGTGCCTCGCCTCCCTCTCGCCTCCCTCTCGCCCGCCTCTCGCCCGGGCGGGCGCTCCAGCGTGGGCGACAGCGAGGCGATACCGCCCGCTCTCGCCGGGCGCGAGCGCCATCGCCCGGCGCCGGCCTCTCGCCCGCCTCTCGCCCGCGCGCGGGCGGCAGCGGCCTCTTCTCACCCGCGCTGCCGCCCGCACTGCCACCAGCCTAAGACCATTTCAACTCTTAAGACCATTTCCGTGTCTTTCTTTACCCCTTTAGGGCTAGTTTGACAGCCCATTTCCAAATTTGCTTTTTCCCTGTGCCAGCGGCCCACACGAGAATCTACCATGGGTATGGCTCCGGCATCTTTGGGAGTTAGCTCTGTGGGCATCGAATTGGTCTCAGCGTAGCTTCCGCGTGGAAACACGCCCGGCCTCCGAACGTCGAGCAACTATCCCCGACTCATGTCCTCTCTCGTGCGGTCGTCGGCGCTGCCACCGTGCGATCTCCTTCGTCGCCATGCCTCAACCGGTGATACTTCACTTCCTTCCTGGAGTAAGCTCACTTCTTCTCACACCTTTTTGTTGGGTAAGTTCAACTCTTCCCGCACCTTCTTGATAGGGTTTCTTCTTGTAATTTGGGCAAGAGACTATAGTCCGATCTGAGTGGGGAAAGAGGTGGCAAACAAGAAGTTCGGCGTCATGCTTGGACTGTCCATGGTGTTCATCCTCGTCATGTATGGGTTGCTCGGCTTGACCAAACCCACACTCGTTCGAGCCGTCATGTACAAGGATGCGTGGGGCTCGTGTAACACCATAAAAGCCATCAACTAAAAATAATGAACCTAGTTATTATGGTAATTAGGATAATAAATTTTATTCAAAGTGATGGTTATTTATTTGCACTTTGAATCATTTTTCTTTATGTGCGCATGATTGATTATCAGATGTTTTATAGCAATTCTTCTTAAAGAAAAATCCTAGTAATTAATATAATAATTAAATAATATAATGGTTATTAGTATAAAAATAAATATTTTATTTATAAATAGTTTTGATAAATTTTTATGAATTTTTGAGCTATTTAAAAATACGTTTCAAAATTTAAAAAAGGCAAAACCCTAACCTAACCCTAAGGCCCACTAGGGGCCCAACTAAGCTCCACGCGCACCCGTGCCTTCTCCTTGTTCCAGCCGTCGCCGCCCCTACCTATCTCTCTCTCTCCCTTACTCTCTCTCTCCTTCTCTCCCTTGCTTCTCTCTCGCCCGACAGCGCCCGGCTGCGCCCAGCTCCGCACCGGCCCCGCGCGACCCTGCGTCGACCGCGCGCCCTGCACCGCCCTGCCTGCGCGTCGCGCCCTGCACCGAGGAGCGCAACATCGACCGCGACGAGCCCTGAAGCGCCGAGGCCGAGGCCGGCCAAGCCGTGACCGCGCCGCGCGCCAGAGGACACGGTAGCGCCAGGCGCCCTGCACGTCCGCACTAGGAGCCCTGCGCGCGCTCAGTCCGAGCCGACCAAGCCCGCCACCCCGCCGTCCGTTCGCCACGGCATTAATGGAGATTCAACTGCGACCGTTTCTTCCTCCCTTCACAGCATCTGTTTCTTCTCTCTTCCCCCATTATTCTCCTTGTAACTGACGCATCTATGGCCATGATGAACAGCCGATCGCCCCTCTCCATTCCCTCGGTCGTTCCTTCCTCTCTCCCTCCTGCTCCCTATAAAACCGAGCTCCTCCTCTCTCCCTTCCTCCCCTACCCGAGCTCTCTCTCATTCCTCGCACTCTCTCCCTCGCCGTTCGTCGCTGGAGTTCGCCGTTGTCGCCGGAGTTCGCCGTTCATCGCCGGAGCCACGCCACTCGCCATCCGAAGCCGAACCCCTGCTCTTTTCCACCCGGCCGAAACCCCGTCGAGCCCTTCCCGTCACACGTACGAACCCAAGGTTGAAGACGACCCAAAATTTATTTGTGTATTTTCGAAATTCTTTTGATTCAACTCATGAATTGTATGTTTATTTTGTTGTAATATGAACATGTGTGATCCGAAATTCATACGTATGTGCGCTATGGAGATTTTGGTAGATATATGTGATACGTAGTGCACCGTGATTGTTCATGTTAATCGATGCGTTGATTTTTGGATTAGAGAAATATGACGAGAATTTAGTAGTCACACGTTGGTGATAAAAACATTAGATAGGCAATTTTGTAGTTAAATTTGGTCACAATAAACTTTAGAAATTATTTGGAGAATTATAGTCATAGGTTCATTTTAATGGATTTGGAAAATGGTATAGAATTCATGTCATATAAACATTATAGGATTTTAGATGATTTATCTCTGATTATTTTACTAATATTTTCTTTTAGAAAGAAAGGAGAAAAATACCACCGGTAGTATGGAAAATAGATTTTTACTAGCCAAAATAAACATGTTCGCGAGTATAGCACTTAAATTTTTAGAGTTAGTAAAATACCTGTTTATGTCAAAATAACCTCGCTTATGTTATAAAAAGTCCAATTAGTAATTTATAGGGATTTTTAGAATATTAATATTAATAGATTCATTTTTGGCTATACTCAATAATTCAAGTTAGAAATAAAAAGGAATAAAATCTATTAGTCTATTTATTAGTATTAAATACAATAATTAACATTTATTTTCATTGATGATGTTAATATGTATTAATACTAGTTAAAACTATATTTATAGCACCTACTCATAATTTCACCATTTATGACTCGCAATAATAGTCATAAATGAATTAATAAGCATTTACGCGCTAAGACGTATTTATGTGTGTGATAAGTGCGATGTGTTAATGTGAATGTAATGATGTATGTTTATGTAATGGTGCGTGTTTATTTATTGATGAATGATTTCTTTTGTATGTACGATATGCGAATTGTTATTAGAAGCTGATTGTGTGGTAGAGGATTCGAATACGTTCGAGGACGACCCGCAAGACACTTTTATGCAAGGCAAGTGGATTCTCACTTTGCATATTCTTTTGTACCCAATCAATGCATATAATAATGTTTACTTTTTGATATACTGCATAATTTAATGGGTTTTACCTAATTAAGGATTTCCTAGATTTACCAACTGTATTCCTTGTTTACCCTGGAAAATTATTAAGCTTTGTAAATTTATGCTACCGCTCAACTTAATAATTTTGATGTCACTTATTAATTGATATTAATGTTCCGACAATGAAATTGGAAATTATGATATTAACTCGATCGTTAACACAATATTGTTTTATACTAATTGGAACATGGAGTGACCACCCAGGATAACAGTGCAACCACAAGTGCTATCATGGCTGTGGCTTTGGTAATTAACTTTATATGCTTAGTGCCTAGCAACCTTACCTGAAATATGAGCAAGAGGGGGAGCGGCAGTGGTGGCAGCTCACGTTAATATGGGGACGTATTCTTGGCTAAGGTACCTCACCCAGAGGGCCTCCACACCGATTTTGGAAACCTTAGCGGGTTGCTTTGTATTAATTGTATTTTATGAAAGCCTCATAATGGATCCCTAGCCATTCACATTGGTAGTGTTTACGGGTCCGATCAACCCAGGCTAGATGGGATACATGGCTTGTGGGTAAAGTTGTACCACCTCTGCAGAGTGTAAAACTGATATATCAGTCGTGCTCCTCGTTATGAGCAGCCTGGACTCCTCACATGATAATTGAAAAAGATGGAAATAAATTGAGATCCGATGATCTGCCAATGGTTTGCTTAAGTGGTTTCACTTAAGTGTTTTTGTTATACTCATATTCCTTTGTTTAAATGGGATACTTGGGATTGACACTTAATAGTAAGACAGGTGTTGCTAATAAAATGTTGACCAACTAAAATGCTTACTGCTCAACCTTAGCCTCACCTTGTTATACCTGCATTAATTTTTCCCCCACTTGCTGAGCCCCGACCATAAGTGAGCTCACCCCTGCTATTATTTTGATCAGAGGGTGATGCTGGAGACTTTGATGGAGATTTTGACGACGATGAATTCTAAGTCTAACGATGCGCCGGTCATCTTCCTATGGGAGATTGCCCATATTATTTAATTCCGCCTTACTTTAATGTGATACTTGTTAAGGATACAATTATTCAGATGATGTAATAAATTATTCTACTCTCTTTACGCCTTTATTGTATTGTCTTTTGATATATTACACTTGTGAGTTCAACATATGTGTGAAAATGTATCTTGGCACACATATGGTATGCGCTCAGTTCTGCCCCCTGGAACCGGGTGTGACAGAGCCGACCCTCGAGGTTTCAGGGCATGTGTGGGCTAGGGGGTTCGGGTATATGGCGCATGGCGCATGTGGGCCCAGAGTGGTCACATGGCATGACATATGAGACACTAGTGTAACACCCTGAATTTGGGGGTATAAAATTTCTTTCTTATGATCACCCAAATTCAGGTGTTACTCTTCTCTATCTCACTTTAGTTTCCCTCTCTCTCTAATTTTCTCTCTATCCCTCTCTTTTAATTAGAGTTAGTTGTATTAGTGAGAGATTATTTATTTTATTTTGCCCAAAACATATGAGTCATGGAATGTTGCATCAGATTGAGCCTAAATATTCTTTGAATTGTTGCACATATTTGATTTGGTTTGAATTTGAAACTTGATTTGAATTTGAATTGAAAACCCTAGAGAAAATAAATAGAAAAGCAATTAGAAATTCCCTGGAAAATGGAAAACCGAATTCGGCCCAAGGAAGCCCACTTAGCCTAGTTCGCGCGTGCCCCCGCGCCCCCTCTGCCTGACAGGTGGGTCCCATATGTCAGCGCAACCCTGAGCGCCCGCTCTCTCCCTCTCTCTCTCTCTATCCCGTGGGCCAAACCTGTCGGCGTCGTTGCTCTCGGCCGCGCCCGCTCTCTCCCTCTCTCTCTGTCCCGTGGGCCAACCGTGTCAGCGCTGTTGCTCTCGACCGCACCTGCTCTCTCCCTCTCTCTGTCCCGCCGTCCCCACCTGTCAGCCGTCCTCAACCTCCCGCCCACGATCTCCCCGCCGTGGACACGCCCATGACCGCGCGTTCTCCGGCCAAGATCAAGCCCCCACGCCACTTTTGAACCTCGCGCCCTGCTCGCCCACCTCCCCTCTTCCATTTGTGCCCTCTGCCTAGCTCTCTCGCCCTCTCTCTCGTTCTGCCCACGCGAATCGAGAACCTCCGCCACCGCCCGTCGATGCCCACTACCTGTTCCATGGCCGCTGTTGCGTTCGTGCCCCGTCTAGTGCCACGGTAAGCTTTGCCTTGCCGTCAGCTACTCGGGACACCCTTCGGTGTGCCCTCCCCATCTCTGGTCTGACCGGTCCGCGCTCACCAGAGTGGTTATTGCGCAGCCGGAGCTCCGCAACCGTCGCCCCGTCGCGTCCCTGTGCCTCCGCCGTTGCCCTGTGCCTCCAGCGCTTCCCCTCAAGGCGAGCAACCTCCTCACGCCCCTATTTCCCTGTGTACTGCACTGGTTAGCACCTAATTGCTCGCCGAAGTTGCCCCGCGCCGCCGTTAGCCTGCCTCGCCGTGTGCAGTGCCCTCTAGTGCTCCCGCACTAGCGTGGTGCCCTTGGCTGAGTCCGCCAGATCCCGCTGTGCGTGCCTAGGCCAACCCCCAAGCCTCTGGTGCCCTGCCGTGGCCGGTCTGCTCATCTTCGGTGAGTTCCCGCCATGGGACCGAGCGGCGCCATCGCGCCCATGTCCGCCCCTCTACCGTTAGATCTCAGCCGTTCGCCCGAGATCAGACAGTGTAGAGCTAACCCAAGCAGATCTAATCGTAGTCGTCTGATCCAGATCCAGCCGTCTCTCCTCTCTCCCCTCACCCGCGTCTCTGCCCCTGGGCCCGGCTGGTCAGCCTGCCCTGGCTTGCTGACACCCTGGCCTCGCTTGTCAGTTGCGTCCGCGCGCCCTCGCCCGCACGATCTAATCTGGGTCGTCGGTTTCTGATCCGATGGCTAAGATTACCTCGTACCCCTTCATGTGGTCGTTTTACTTAAGAACCCCCTGGTTTTAGGAAATCAACTCGCCGTCCTCTGTTTTAGCGCATAGGTCCCTGGTTTCTTTAGAATAGCCCCTGGACTTTTATTTAATTACAGATTTAGCCTTAATTTCATATTTCAAACTTCAAAACTTGTTTATTTCATATCTTTTTCATATGAACTCCAAATTTAGTGGTTCAAATTGCAAAATGTTCACAAGATTATTCTCTGTTCAAATAAAATTCAATTGTAATCTGCATACTTTAATTTTTACACTTGGAATATAGAATTAAAGTATATATTTATTTATTTAATGAAATAAATAAAAGAAGAACCCTAGGAATAAAGTACATTCAATCTTGTGAGATTAGTGTTATGCATCACTTGGATTTATTTTTGGACTTAACCTTTAGGCCTTAATAACATAAACAGAATTAGGAATGTAATTATGGATAATACCTAAAAGGTAGTTAAATTCCTAAATGAGAGTAGTTTATATTATAATTCTAGCTTTCCTTTGTTTTAATCACTACTTAACCTTTTTGAGCTATGTCCCAAACATTTAGAGGATAATCAATTCCCCAATTAGGATTACTCCATTTCCTTTGTAACTTGATATCATTTCCCTACACTTAATACTATACCTTTTTGAGTTATGTGTCAATGATTGTAAATGTTTGATGTGTTGTTCATTTATACTTTTCCAAATGTATTGAATGTATGCTCGCTTTACTTAGACAACGAGCAGTCCGAGGTTCCTGAATGTGTTGTTGGAGACCTCCCTGAGTAACAACCTGGTGAAGGCAAGTGTCCTCAGACCTACTATGTCCTACTATACTTTATAATTCACTGTTCCGCATTACATTACTGAAACTTAAGGATTGACTAGTTTGTATTTCCCTTACCCTTGTTTACCTTTTTGGGTTAATCATGGCTAGCTTATGCTATTGCTTAAACTTAATCAATGAACATGATGTGATCTTCTATGATACGATGATGTTTTCCGGATGGGGTCCTTGTGATTACCTTAGGGGGCTCAGGCTCTTTCCTGAGTGCCTCTCTGTAAGGACCTATTTGGGCAGTGACAACCCGGGATAACAGTGCAACCATGAGGGGGAATGGGACGCCCTTAGCTGATTAATTAGAGGAACCAGAGGAGTAGTTGGCTTCGCCGTAGGGCCGTTAATGGGGTCTGGGCATAGTACTTGTTCTACCAAGGCTGGTTGCAGAGGTTCTTTGATTTGGTTTTGTTTGTCACCCTTCCTTTGGGGAGATGTACTGTGTTTATCAAACTGGAGAAACCTAACGGGTGGCTATGTCCTCTGGGAAATCTTTGTAAAGGCTACGTAGTGAGACCCTGCTAGGTCACCTTGGTAGTGATTAATGGGGAGGCTAGAACCCCGGGTAGAATGGGAATCACGGCTTGTGGGTAAAGTGTGCAACCTCTACAGAGTGTTAGAAACTGGTATATCAGCCGTGCTCGTGGTTATGAGCAGCCTTGGGATCCTCTTCGATTAGAAGAACAATGGTTACTTTTATGATGATGATTAACAATGGTGATTATAATCCTGATCTCTAGTATTTCCTCTTGGAGGGAGTGCCTCTGGGTAATAACTAGGTTCTTACTAAAACTTGGCTCTACTTATAGTAATAAAACTTGACCAACTAAAAGCAACTGCTTAACTTTAAACTCCACATACAGCTAGTCCACTTTAGCCAAACGGGACATTTGTTGAGTATGTTGAAGTGTACTCACCCTTGCTTTACAAACCACCCCACCCCAGGTTGTCCCCACTGTTCTCAGTGCTCAGGAGGTGAAGCTGGTAACATGGAAGACTTTGAGGAGTTCCAGGAATATGACGAGTTCTAGTTTACTTTAGTGGCAAACCCCCAGTTAGTTGCCTGTGTAGGCCTACATTCTACGTTTTGTTACTCCGCACTTTGATTTAATGTTGAACACTATATATGTGTATTAGACTCTGTGGATGTCTTAGACATCTTGATGTAACTAAGTACCTTCCCACTATTTAATTCAAGCATTATGTGATGATGTCCAATTATGTAATCGCTGTGTACGTGATTTCTGATCCTGGCACGTACATGGTCCCATTCGGTTTACCTTTCAAAACCAGGTGTGACATAAGTGGTATCAAAGCCTTTCTGACTATAGGACCGCTAACCTAGACTGGAATTGTTGACCTAAGGACTATAGACCTCTACTCTTACCTTGACCTTAGTGTCTTTTCAAAAGTTGGTCATCTTGACCAACTCTATGTTATTTACTTATCTCAAAAAGTTTTGTCTCACTTTCCTTTCTGTTTACTTTTTGGTCTCATAGTTCTATTCTTACTCTTGTTCTTACGATGTCTTTTGTAGATGGCTCGTCTCAGGCGCACTGCACGTAAGTCTGTGATCCCCTTTTTGCCTTCTCGCCTGGTAGAGCGTCCACTGCGTCGCACGGTGTCAGGTCAGTCCAGCCAACTGGAGACACTATATTGTCACCTACACAAGGAGCAGGAGCAGCAGGACTCTTCCCCCTCGCCTCAGTGGGAGGTGGAGTCTAAGAGGTCGCCTTCGCCTGCACCTCAGCCAGAGATGCCCCCTGCACCACCACAGGGCATCTCGGCTACTGGAGGAGACCCTGACGGAGACGGAGACGACGACGCCAGTGGCAGTTCGAGCCACAGCATGGAGCATTCGGAGGAGCCGGAGCTGGAGGGATGGATCATGAGACCCATCACTCGTGACGCTGCCCACGGGTGTCACTTCCACGACGCTCTCGATACCATGTTGCATCAAGCCTTCGACCGACACACTTGGTCTATCGAGTACCGTTGTGTAGTCTACCAGCATTGTCGCGGGTTATACCTAGACCAGTGGGAGGCTACTTGCTTGGTGCGCCGTCCGGACGATGATCGCCGGGGTGCAGAGGCCTTCTCAGAGCACTATTCTATCACTGAGAGGGATACTGTTGAGGCAGCCATGCAAGATGCAGCACGACGAGCACTTTCTCAGTATTGCTCGTTGTTCAGCGGGGTAGCTGATGGCATTGACCTGAAGTACTACCCTCGCCGTTCGACCGGTAGTGCTGGAGGTGTGATTGTCTCGCCAGTTGGTGAGGGCAATCCCAGGCTGAGCAGCATGGTCAACCTGGCCGTCGTGCTCAACACAGAGTTGGACCATGCCCTTGACGAGTTGGGCAAGGTTCGGGCGGAGGTTGCGGAATTGCGTGCTAAATGCGCGGCACGCCACTATCTTGATGGTGGTCCCGCCCCTGTTGGGATTCAACACCCTTACCATTCACCGCCCTGTGGTCGCTTTGACTATGGTACCCTAGACTGTAGGACCCGCATAAATTTAGATCCATAGATTGATGGAGTCAAAGTCTGTAATAATGCTTACTTTAGTGTCTTAGTCTAGTCAGTCTTAGTTAGAGTTAGTTTGGTTATCTTTTGTTGGATGCTTGTCATGATGAACATGTCATGAAGTTGGATCTTTGTAATGATTGTCACCAAGGTGTGGGTATCTCCTGCAACTTGGTGTAGTTATTAATAAAGTCAGTTATTTAGTTGGGTAATCCATTTATTTCCACTTTCCTCTTTATCTGAGAAGTTGTCAGTGAAGATGATCAATTGTTCAATGCTGTGAAGATTTCCGTATATATTTTCTTATGCTGAAAGACTGCAGAGTCAGGTCTGATATGTGTGTGATTCCTACAGATGTCTGAGAACAAGCGTAGAGGTGCGAGGCGAGCTCATCCAGAGCAGCAGACACCCCAAGAGGAGGCAGCTTCGCAGCAGCATTTGCCACCGCCACCCCTGATGACCATTGAGCAGATGTTTTTGATGTAGACCCAGGCAGTTCAGGCAATTGGTTAGACATTAGCAGCGATGCAGCAGGTTCTGCAGCAGGTAGCAGCCACCACCACCTCAGCCTCCAATGCAAGTTCAAATGCCACAAGTGCCTAGAGATAAGCGGGCAGAATTCATGAGGGGCCATCCCCCTGTCTTTGCCCACTCCACTAACCCCATGGACGCGGAAGATTGGCTGCGTACTGTGGAGCGTGAGTTGCACACTACTCAATGCAACGACCGTGAGAAGGTGTTGTATGGTCCCCGACAGTTGAGGGGAGCAGCACAGTCTTGGTGGGAGTCTTACCTCACCACCCATGCCAACCCTGAAGCCATCCCTTGGGAGGAGTTTAGGGACAACTTCTGACGCTACCATGTGCCCGAGGGACTGATGATAGTGAGGAAGGAGGAGTTTCTCGCCCTGAAGCAAGGTCCCCTATCCGTTAGTGAGTACAGGGATAAGTTTCTGCAGCTGTCATGTTACGCCCCAGAAGACGTCAACATAGATGCAAAGAGGCAGTACCGCTTTCTGAGAGGATTGGTTGATCCCCTCCATTACCAGCTTATGAACCACACTTTCCCCACCTTCCAGCACTTGATAGACAGAGCAATCATGACTGAAAGGAAGCGTCGGGAGATGGAGGATAGGAAGCGCAAGATTGGTGAACCTCAGGCCGGGAGTAGCAGTTGTCCCCGCTACTCAGGCAACTCGCCACAGCAATTCAAGCAAGGCCACCAGCACCAGTACCAGAGGCAGTTTCCTCAGTAGCAGCAGCAACAGCAGTACCGTCAGAACACTCAGATGGGAGGAAATCAGTACCAACGTCAGAACAACCAGGTAGCTCGTCTTCCTACCCCCGCAACCAACTAGAATGGCCAAGCAGCCCCAGCACAAGTAGGAGGTCGGGCATGCTTCTACTGTGGAGAACAGAATCACTGGGCGAAGAATTGTCCAAAGAAAGCAGCCCAGCAACTGCCAGCAGTCAATGCCCTAGCAAGACAAGAAGCACCACAGCAAGCACCAGGAGTCCGTGGTCAGGCCTACAACCGTGGATAGGTGAACCACCTAGAGGCCGAAGCAATCCAGG
This sequence comes from Zea luxurians, assembly GCA_029449295.1. Classification (NCBI taxonomy): domain Eukaryota; kingdom Viridiplantae; phylum Streptophyta; class Magnoliopsida; order Poales; family Poaceae; genus Zea; species Zea luxurians. The sequence goes on from JAOPSE010000970.1 coordinate 25,034, forward strand.
ATGCTCAGGACATGGCAGTAGGTATGTTTCCAATCGAATCCTACCTAGCAAAAGTATTATTTGATACTGGTGCCACACATTCTTTTGTTTCTGCATCTTGGGTAGAATCACATAACATCCCCATAGAACCAATGATCCCACCTTTGAGAGTTAATTCAGTTGGGGGAAAAGTTCAGTCCGATAGGATTTGTCCGAATCTAAGGATTGAAATAAGGGGGATAGCCTTCCCTGCTAGCCTAGTAGTAATGGGAACTCAAGGGTTAGATGTCATCCTAGGGATGAATTGGCTCCATAGAAATCAAGCCACTGTCAGTTGTGACAAGAGGACAGTTAGGTTGGTGTCCCCATCCAGAAAGGAGGTAGTAACCAAGCTGTACTTACCTGAACTAGAAGACAGAGCCTGTCACCATTTATCAGTAGATGACAAGGAGTCCAATCCGATTGAAACAATTAGGATTGTATCAGAATTCCTCGATGTATTCCTTGAAGAGTTACCAGGCATGCCACCTGAAAGGAAAGTTGAATTTGCCATAGAGCTTATCCCAGGCACCGCCCCTATTTTCAAGAGAGCTTATCGAGTGTCCGGAACAGAGTTGGTGGAAGTCAAGAAGCAAATTGATGAGTTGTTAGAGAAAGGTTACATCAGGCCAAGTACTTCACCTTGGGCAGCCCCAGTGTTATTTGTGGAGAAGAAGGATGGCACGAAGAGGATGTGTATCGATTACAGAGCTTTGAATGAAGTTACTATCAAGAATAAGTACCCCCCCTACATCAAATTGAAGACTTATTTGATCAGTTGAGAGGAGCCAGTGTGTTCTCAAAGATAGATCTGAGGTTAGGTTACCATCAGCTGAGAATCCGACCCTCAGACATACCGAAGACAACATTCATCACCAAGTATGGACTATATGAGATCATGGTTATGTCATTTGGATTGACGAATGCGCCAGCTTACTTCATGTATCTGATGAACAGTGTGTTCATAGACTACCTCGACAAGTTCATAGTGGTGTTCATTTATGATATTCTTATATATTCCAAAAATGAGCAAGAGCATGAGAAACATTTGAGGAAGGTACTTCAAAGGCTACGAGATTGCCAGTTGTATGCCAAGCTTAGCAAGTGTGAGTTCTGGATCAGTGAAGTTCTATTGTTGGGTCATATTATAAACCGAGATGGGCTAGCTGTGGATCCAAAGAAAGTAGTAGCAATTCTGGACTAGAAAGCACCAAAAGATGTCCGAGGATTCAAGAGTTTCATTGGAATGGCCGCTTATTATCGGCGTTTCATTGAAGGTTTCTCCAAGATTGCCAGACCAATGACAGCCCTGCTAGCAAAGAAGGTTGAGTTCAAGTGGACCCCAGCGTGGCAAGAATCATTTGAGATGTTGAAGCAGAAGTTGACAACAACACCTATGTTGGTTCTGCCATATGTTCACAAGCCATTCTCAGTATACTGTGATGCTTCGTACACTGGACTGGGATGTGTGTTAATGCAGGAAAGGAAAGTAGTGGCATACTCGTCCCGACAATTGAAAATTCATGACAAGAATTATCCTACTCATGACCTGGAACTAGCAGTAGTGGTTCATGCACTAAAAACCTGGAGACATTATCTTTATGGGCAGAAGTGTGATATCTACACAGACAACAAGAGCCTCAAGTACATATTCACTCAGTTAGAGTTAAACATGAGGCAGCAAAGATGGCTAGAATTGATCAAAGACTATGAGCTGGAGATTCATTATCACCCAAGCAAAGCAAATGTGGTTGCAGATGCTCTTAGTAGGAAGAGTCAAGTCAATATGTTGGTCGCTCATCCGATGCCGTTCGAGCTAGCAAAGGAATTCGATAGGTTGAGTCTCGCATTTCTGAACAACACTCAAGGAGTGACAACTGAACTAGAGCCCACTCTGGAGCAAGACATCAGAAAAGGTCAGAAGGATGATGAGAAGATCTACGAGATCCGGCAGCTGATCATCGATGGGAAAGGTGAAAGGGAAATTTGCCCTTGAGCAATTTCTATAAGTATTTTGGTGATTAGATGCCCAACACATATTAATTGAGTCCTTATGTGTTGAATGTGAGAAAAGTGCAAATCAAAGTACAAGGTATGTTTCTAGACTTAGTATATTATTTTGTATACTAATGTGTTTGTCCAAGTGCTAGAAACAGGGCCAACAGAAGAAGAAATGCAATAAAAAGCTTGGCTGTGTGTAGCCAAACTCCAGCTCGGCCTGGCACACCGGACTGTCGGTGGTGCACCGGACAGTGTCCGGTGCGCCAGGCTGGTCAACGGTGAAGTGGCCGCTCTCGGGAATCGACGGAGTCGTACCACTATAATTCACTGGACTGTCCGGTGAGTCATCCTCGACGAACTTATCGCTCTCGGGAAAAGGAAAAAGGGCAACGTGGCTAAAATTCACCGAACTGTCCGGTGGTGCACCGGACTGCCCGGTGAGCCAACGGCGCTCGGGCCAACGGTCGACCGCGCGATCAACGCGCGACACGTGGCCAGCTCCAACGGTCGGCAGATGCACCGGACTGTCCGGCGTGCATCGGACAGTGTCTAGTGCACCAACTGATCCCGAGGAGCAACGGTCGGATGCTCCCAACATGGAAGGAGATCGCGTACCAGACAAGCTACAGTGGCTGTCCGGTGGCGCACCGGACTGTCCGATGCGCCACTCGACAGAAGGCAAGGATAGCCTTCCATGTTGATCTCCAACGGCTCCTAGCTGCCTTGGGGCTATAAAAGGGACCCCTAGGCGCATGGAGGAGAACCTGAAGCTTACAAGAAACATTCTAAGACTCCCAGACTCTGCCTCCACGTATTTGATCAATTGTGTTAGTGATTTGAGCTCTGTTTGAGTTGCGTACTCCCTGTGCTTTGTTTTGAGCTCAAGTCTTGGCTTGCGTGCGTGAGTGTGTTGCAAATTTGAGTCTTGCGTGTGTTGCTCTCCCTCTCTCACTATTGTGATTCTCTTGTGACAAACTTGTAAGGGCGAGAGGCTCCAATCTGTGGAGATTCCTCGCAAACGGGAGAAAGACTATAAGGAAGAAAGCTGTGGTATTCAAGTTGATCATTGGATTGCTTGAAAGGGGTTGAGTGCAACCCTCGTCCATTGGGACGCCACAACGTGGAAGTAGGCAAGTGTTACTTGGCTGAACCACGAGATAAAAATCGCGTGTCTCGTGTGTTGCTTTGTTCGCACGAGCGTGTTCCATAGCCACTTGATTTCACTAATTCCTTAACAATCAAGTTTGTGGCTATTTAGTGTTTAATTTTATAGGATCACTTATTCACCCCCCTCTAGGTGCTCTCAATTAATATCAGAGCCGTACTGTTCATTTAAGGGACTAACCGCCCGAAGAGATGGATCCTAAGGGTAAGGGGATGGTGATTAACGACAAGGAGAAGGAGTCCCTCCTCAATGAGCCAAGAGACAACAAGCCTACCGACTCTGGCTCGAGTCACAAGAAGAGGGACGAGAAGAAGAAGAGACGCATCAAGAAGATCATCTACTACGACAGCGATGCATCTTCTTCTTCACCAAGGGACGATGACGACTCCTCGTCAAAGAAGAAAACGGTTAATCAAAACTATTCTTTTGATTACTCTCGCATTCCCTAGAATTCAAATGTGCATCTTCTTTCAATTCCCCTTGGAAAACCTCCACACTTTGATGGAGAGGACTATTTGTTTTGGAGCCATAAAATGCGTAGTCATTTATTCTCTCTCCATCCTAGCATATGGGAAATTATAGAAAATGGGATGCATTTTGATAGCACTGATAATCCTATTTTTATAAATGAGCAAATCCATAAAAATGCCCAAGCTACTACTGTCTTGCTAGCTTCACTTTGTAGGGATGAATATAATAAGCTGAGTGGCTTGGACAACGCTAAGAAAATCTGGGACACCCTCAAGATATCTCATGAGGGAAACAACGCCACTATGATCACAAGGATGGAACTAGTGGAAGGTGAGCTAGGGAGGTTCTCGATGATCAGGGGAGAGGAGCCAACTCAGACCTACAACAAGCTCAAGACCCTGGTCAACAAGATTCGAAGCTATAGAAGCACAAGATGGATGGATCATGATGTCGTCTTACTCATGCTAAGGTCATTTACTATAATTGACCCCCATCTTGTGAATCTTATTCGTGAAAACCTCGGGTACACCAAAATGACACCCGAGGAGATCCTCGAAAAATTCGTAAGCGGGCGCATGATGGTTAAGGAGGCAAGATATGTAGATGACGCCTTGAACGGTCCACTACCCATCTACAAGCCATAGCTCGTTGCTCTCAAAGCAACAAGCAGCAAGGAGGCGCTACCAAGCAAGGTAGCTCAAGTGGAGGCTGCCGGACTCAACGAGGACGAAATGGCGCTTATCATCAAGCGCTTCAAGACCACGCTTAAAGGACGCAAGGAGTATCCCAACAAAAACAAAACAAGGGGAAAGCGCTCCTGCTTCAAATGTGGTAAGACTGGTCATTTCATTGCACAATGCCCTGATAATGATAATGACCAGGGACAAGAAAAGAGTGGAAAGAAGGAAAAGAAGAAGAATTACAGGAAGGTGAAGGGCGAGGCGCATCTAGGAAAGGAATGGGATTCTGACTCCTCGTCATCAGACTCAGACGATGAAGGACTTGCTGCCTCGGCCTTTACAAGTCTTCACTCTTCCCCAACGAACGCCATAAATGTCTTATGGCCAAGGAAAGGAAGGTACATGTTCGAGATACCCCTAAGTACACTTCTTCTAGCGATGAGGAATCATCTGATGATGAAGTAGATTACTCTGATTTATTTAAGGGGTTAGATCAAGCTAGAGTAGAGAAAATTAATGAATTAATCGATGCTCTCAATGAAAAATATAGATTGCTAGAAAAGCAAGAGGATATATTATATGAGGAACATGACAAATTTGTTAGTGTGCAAAAATCTCTTGCTTTAGAAATTAAGAGAAATGAAATGCTATCTTTTGAGTTATCTGCTTGCCATGAATCTGTCTCTAGTTTAAGGAGTTTAAATGATGAATTAAATGCTAAACTAGAGGAAGTTAACAAAACTAGTTCATGTGTAGAGCATGTTGTTATTTGTAATATATGTAAGGATTTTGATGTTGATGCCTATGATGAACATCTTGCTTCTATTACTAAATTGAATAATGAGGTGGCAAGTCTTAATGCTCAACTTAAGACTTGCAAAGTTGAATTTGATAAATTAAAATTTGCTAGGGATGCCTACACTGTTGGTAGACACCCCTCGATTAAAGATGGACTTGGTTTTCAAAAGGAAACCAAGAACTTAACAAGCCAAAGGGCTCCCGTTCTCAACAAGGAGAAAGGGAAGGCCCCTATGGCTAGTAGTTCCCAAAAGAATCATGCCTATATTTATGATAGGAAATATTCTCGGAATGCTTATAATGATAGATGTTATGATTGTGCTTTTAATGATTCACATGCTATGTTTGCATCTAGTTCCACTCTTGTTCATGGTAGAAGTAGGCCTAGGAGAAATCATGTTGTGCATCATGCATCTAGGAAAATGTGCAATGGACCTTCTACCATTTACCATGCTTGCAATACTTCATTTGTGTTTTCATGTAAGAACACAAAAGTAGTTGCTAGGAAGTTGGGATCCAAATGCAAGGGAGACAAGACTTGTATTTGGGTTCCAAAAGTTATTGTGACTAACCTTGTAGGACCCAACAAGAGTTGGGTACCTAAAACCCAAGCTTAATTGCCTTGCAGGTTTATGCATGCGGGGGCTCAAGCTGGATCATCGACAGTGGATGCACAAATCACATGACGGGGGAGAAGAAGATGTTCACCTCCTACATCAAGAACAAGGATTCTCAGGACACAATCATATTTGGAGATGGGAATCAAGGCAAGGTCAAAGGTTTAGGAAAGATAGCCATCACAAGCGAGCACTCCATTTCAAATGTATTTTTAGTAGAGTCGCTAGGATACAATCTTTTGTCTGTAAGTCAATTGTGCCACATGGGTTACAATTGTTTGTTTACAAATGTTGATGTATCTGTCTTTAGAAGGAGTGATGGTTCACTAACGTTTAAGGGTGTATTAGACAGCAAGCTCTATTTAGTTGACTTTTCAAAAGAGAATGCCGGTCTAGATGCATGCTTAATCGCTAAGGCTAATATGGGCTGGCTGTGGCATCGCCATGTAGCACATGTTGGGATGAAGAACCTTCATAAACTTCTAAAGGGAGATCATGTGTTAGGACTAACCGATGTCTGTTTTGAGAAAGATAGACCTTGTGCAGCATGTCAAGCAGGAAAACAGGTGGGAAGCAATCATCACAACAAGAACGTGATGACAACATCAAGACCATTGGAGCTTCTTCACATGGACCTTTTCAGACCCGTTGCCTACCTTAGCATCGGGGGAAGTAAGTATGGTCTTGTAATTGTTGATGAATTTTCCCGCTTCACTTGGGTGTTCTTTTTACAGGACAAATCAGAAACCCAAGGGACCCTAAAGCGCTTCTTAAGTAGAGCTCAAAATGAGTTTGAACTCAAGGTGAAGAAGATAAGAAGCGACAATGGGTCAGAATTCAAGAATCTGCAAGTTGAGGAGTATCTTGAGGAGGAAGGCGTCAAGCACGAGTTCTCCGCTCCCTATACACCACAGCAAAATGGTGTAGTAGAGAGGAAGAACAGGATGCTAATCGACATGGCGAGAACGATACTTGGAGAGTTCAAGACGCCTGAGCGGTTTTGGTCGAAAGCTGTGAACACAGCCTGCCACGCCATAAACCGGCTCTATCTGCATCATCTCCTCAAGAAGACCTCCTACGAACTCCTGACCGGTAACAAACCCAATGTTTCTTACTTTCGTGTATTTGGGAGCAAATGCTACATTCTGGTGAAGAAAGGTAGACATTCTAAATTTGCTCCCAAGGTAGTAGAAGGGTTTTTACTAGGGTATGACTCAAATACAAAGGCGTATAGAGTCTTCAACAAATCATCGGGTTTGGTTAAAGTCTCTAGCGATGTTGTATTTGATGAGACTAATGGCTCTCCAAGAGAGCATGTTTATCTTGTTGAGGACATAGATGAGGATGAAGTTCCGACGGCCGCAATGCACACGATAGCGATAGGCGATGTACAACCACAGGAACCACATGAAGAAGATCAACCATCTTCCTCAACAATAGTGCATCCCCCAACTCAAGACGATGTACAGGTTCCTCAAGAAGAAGGGCAGGATCAAGGGGGACCATAGAAAGATCAAGTGATGGAGGAAGAAGCACCACGGGTCCCTCCAACTCAAGTCTGAGCGATGATCCAAAGACATCACCCCGTCGATCAGATTCTGGGTGACATCAGCAAGGGAGTAACTACTCGCTCAAGATTAGCTAATTTCTGTGAGCATTACTCGTTTATCTCTTCTATTGAGCCTTTCAGGGTAGAAGAGGCCTTGCAGGATCCGGACTGGGTGTTGGCCATGCAGGAAGAGCTCAACAACTTCAAGAGAAATGAAGTCTGGAGCCTAGTGCCACGTCCGAAGCAAAATGTTGTGGGAACCAAGTGGGTGTTCCGCAACAAGCAAGACAAGCACGGGGTGGTGACAAGAAACAAGGCTCGACTTGTGGCAAAAGGTTATGCCCAAGTCACAGGTTTGGATTTCGAGGAGACTTTTGCTCATGTGGCTAGGTTAGAGTCTATTCGAATATTATTAGCCTATGCCGCTCACCATTCCTTTAGGCTATTCCAAATGGATGTGAAGAGCGCTTTCCTCAATAGGCCAATCAAGGAGGAGGTATACGTGGAACAACCCCCTGGCTTTGAGGATGACAGGTATCCCAACCACGTGTATAAGCTCTCTAAGGCACTCTATGGACTTAAGCAAGCCCCAAGAGCATGGTATGAATGCCTTAGAGATTTCTTAATTGCTAATGCTTTCAAGGTTGGGAAAGCTGATCCCACTCTGTTTACAAAGACTTGTGATGGTGATCTCTTCGTGTGCCAAATTTATGTCGACGACATAATATTTGGTTCTACTAATCAAAAGTCTTGTGAGGAGTTTAGCAGGGTGATGACACAAAAGTTCGAGATGTCAATGATGGGCGAGTTGACCTACTTCCTTGGGTTCCAAGTGAAGCAATTCAAGGATGGCACCTTCATCTCCGAAACGAAGTATACTCAAGATCTTATCAAGAGGTTTGGATGAAGGACACCAAGCCTGCAAAGACACCGATGGGAACTGATGGGCATGTTGACCTCAATAAAGGAGGTAAGTCCATTGATCAAAAGGCATACCGGTCCATGATAGGTTCATTGCTTTATTTATGTGCTAGTAGACCGAACATTATGCTTAGTGTATACATGTGTGCTAGATATCAATCCAACCCCAAGGAATGTCACCTTGTGGCCATTAAGCGAATTCTTAGGTATTTAGTTTCTACGCCTTGCTTTGGGATCTGGTATCCTAAGAGGTCTACCTTTGACTTAATTGGATACTCAGACTCCGATTATGTCGGGTGCAAGGTTGATAGGAAGAGCACATTGGGGACGTGCCAATTTCTAGGAAGGTCCATGGTGTCCTGGAGTTCAAAGAAACAAACATCCGTTGCCCTATTCACCACTGAGGCCGAGTATGTTGCCGCAGGACAGTGTTGCGCGCAACTACTTTGGATGAGGCAAACCCTCTGGGACTTTGGCTACAATCTAAGCAAAGTCCCACTCCTATGTGACAATGAGAGTGCAATCCGCTTGGTGGATAATCCTGTTGAACACAACCGCACTAAGCACATAGACATCCAGCATCACTTCCTGAGAGACCACCAGCAAAAGGGAGATATCGAGGTGTACCATATTAGCACCGAGAACCAGCTAGCTGATATCTTCACTAAGCCTTTAGATGAGAAAAGGTTTTGTAGGTTGCGAAGTGAGCTAAATGTCTTAGATTCGCATAACTTGGATTGATCTATAGCATACATGTGTTCTATGCTTTTGATCATGTTAATTTGAGCATTTATATCAATTGTTGTCTATTTATGGTGCTCAAGTTGTACAAGTCACCCCCAGACCTCACAAGTCTGTATGCAAATGATGCATGTGTCTAGGGGGAGTGTGCTACAACTTGATCCCTTTGAGACTAATTTGTTTGGTTAAGTACACTTGTTGTAATCTCGAAGGTACATTGAAAGGGAAACGGAACTTGGACGACGCAAAGACTTCCACTGCACTCCGGTATTAGTGTGTTTATTTCCAAGTTCATACTTATGATATCATTGCCTTTTTGCTCTTAATTGACATTTTTGGTGAGGCGATGGGGTTATAGGGCCAAAGATGATCTTGTTTTGGTGCTTAATGCCAAAGGGGGAGAAATTAAGGCCAAAGCAAATGGATCAGTCAACCACTTGTGAATTTTGAAAACAATAGAGTTAGAATTTGTGTTTTGTCCAAAATACTCTAATTACAAAATTTGGTCTCTTATGGGGAGAATTTTTTTATTATAGGAAAAAGTGGGAGTTTTTGACACTTGACAAATTTCACTCTTAGAGTATCTCTCAATTTGCCCAAACAAGTGTGTTTGATGTAGAGATAGGAAAATGAATTTGATTTGCAAAAACAAACCAAGTGGTGGCAAAGAGCGATCCAAATATGCCAAATCATAATAAAAAACAATTTGGTCTTAAATTACATTGATGATGCACTTCTTTAGTTGCTTTTTGATGTGTTGGCATAAATCACCAAAAAGGGGGAGATTGAAAGGGAAATTTGCCCTTGAGCAATTTCTATAAGTATTTTGGTGATCAGATGTCCAACACATATTAATTGAGTCCTTATGTGTTGAATGTGAGAAAAGTGCAAATCAAAGTACAAGGTATGTTTCTAGACTTAATATATTATTTTGTATACTAATGTGTTTGTCCAAGTGCTAGAAACAGGGCCAAGAGAAGAAGAAATGCAATAAAAAGCCTGGCTATGTGCAGCCAAACTCCAGCTCGGCCTGGCATACTGGACTGTCCGGTGGTGCACCAGATAGCGTCCGGTGCACTAGGCTGGTCAACGGTGAAGTGGCTGCTCTCAGGAATCGACAGAGTCGTATGGCTATAATTCACCGGACTGTCCGGTGGTGCACTGGACTATCCGGTGAGTCATCCGCGACGAACTCGTCGCTCTCGAGAAAAGGAAAAAGGGCGACGTGGCTAAAATTTACCGGACTGTCCGGTGAGCCAACGGCGCTGGGGCCAATGGTCGACCGCGCTATCAACGCGCGACACGTGGCTAGCTCCAACGGTCGGCTGATGCACCAGACTATCTGGCATGCACCGGACAGTGTCCAGTGCGCCAACCAATCCCGAGAAGCAACGGTCGGATGCTCCCAATTTGGAAGGAGATCGCGCACCGGACAAGCTACAGTGGTTGTCCGGTGGCGCTCCGGACTGTCTGGTGCGCCACTCGATAGAAGGCAAGGATAGCCTTCCATGTTGATCTCCAACGGCTCCTAGCTGCCTTAGGGCTATAAAAGGGACCCCTAGACGCATGGAGGAGAACCCGAAGCTTACAAGAAACATTCTAAGACTCCCAGACTCCGCCTGCACACATTTGATCGGTTGTGTTAGTGATTTGGGCTCTGTTTGAGTTGCGTACTCCCTATGCTTTGTTTTGAGCTCAAGTCTTGGCTTGCATGCGTGAGTGTGCTGCAAATTTGAGTCTTGTGTGTGCTGCTCTCCCTCTCTCACTACTGTGATTCTCTTGTGACAAACTTGTAAGGGCGAGAGGCTCCAATCTGTGGAGATTCCCCACAAACAGGAGAAAGACTATAAGGAAGAAAGTCGTGGTATTCAAGTTGATCATTGGATCGCTTGAAATGGGTTGAGTGCAACCCTCGTCCATTGAGACGCCACAACATGGAAGTAGGCAAGTGTTACTTGGCCGAACCACGGGATAAAAATCACGTGTCTCATGTGTTACTTCTTGTGATTGCTTTGTTCGCACGAGCGTGTTCCATAGCCACTTGATTTCACTAACTCCTTAACAATCAAGTTTGTGGCTATTTAGTGTTTAATTTTATAGGATCACCTATTCACCCCCCCCCCTCTAGGTGCTCTCAAAAGGTCTAGATTTCCATGAAGATGCCGAAGGAGTGGTATGGTTCAAGGATAGGCTATGTGTTCCCGACATCACCTCGATTCGGGAACTGATCCTTAAGGAAGTTCATGAGACAGCGTATTCTATACACCCTGGTAGTGAGAAAATGTACCAAGACTTGAAGAAGAGATTCTGGTGGTACAGTATGAAGAGAGAGATAGCAGAGTATGTGGCTAGATGCGACAGTTGTCAGAGGATTAAGGCAGAACATCAGAGACCCGCAGGTTTGTTGCAGCCATTATAGATTCCTCAGTAGAAATGGGATGAGATTGGGATGGACTTTATAGTTGGTCTGCCCCGCACTCGAGCTGGTTATGACTCCATCTGGGTAGTAGTGGACCGTTTAACAAAGGCGGCCCATTTCATACCAGTCAAGACCACCTATAACAGCGCAGTGTTGGCAGAGTTATACATGTCTCGGATTGTGTGCTTGCATGGTATTCCAAAGAAGATAACATCATATAGAGGCACCCAGTTTACTTCTCACTTTTGGCAGTAGCTACATGAAGCATTGGGTACACACATGAAATTCAGTTCAACTTATCACCCGCAGACAGATGGCCAGACTGAGAGAACCAACCAGATTCTTGAGGATATATTGAGAGCTTGTGCTTTGCAAGACCAGTTAGGTTGGGACAAGAGGCTACCGTATGTAGAATTCTCCTACAACAACAGCTACTAAGACAGTCTAAAGATGTCACCATTCGAAGCACTTTATGGGAGGAATTGCAGAACTCCATTGCATTGGGACCAACTCGGCGAAAGACAGGTATTCAGTCCAGAAATTTTGCTTGAAGCTAAAGAGAATATTAGGATGGTTCGGGAAAATCTGAAGGCAGCACAGTCCAGACAGCGAAGCTATGGCGATACCAGAAGAAGAGAACCCAGTTTTGAAGTGGGAGACTATGTCTACTTGAAAGTGTCGCCCATCAGAGGAACCAAGAGGTTTGGAGTCAAAGGCAAGTTAGCACCTCGCTATATCGGCCCATATCAGATTCAAGCCAGACATGGAGAAGTGGCTTATCAACTCAGCTTACCAGAGAATATGTCCGCAGTGCATGATGTGTTCCACGTGTCTTAGTTAAAGAAATGCTTACGAGTACCAGAAGAGCAGTTGCCAATGGAAGACCTTGAAGTTCAAGAGGATCTGACATACGTTGAGAAGCCAACACAAATTCTAGAGACAACAGATCGAGTCACTCGGAGGAACACCATCAGAATGTGCAAAGTCAAATGGGGCCATCATTCAGAAGAAGAAGCAACCTGGGAAAGAGAAGATGATCTGAGAGTCAAGTACCCTGAACTCTTTGCTAGCCAGCCCTGAATCTCGAGGGCGAGATTCTTTTAAGGGGGATAGGTCTGATACACCCTGAATTTGGGGGTATAAAATTTCTTTCTTATGATCACCCAAATTCAGGTGTTACTCTTCTCTATCTCACTTTAGTTTCCCTCTCTCTCTAATTTTCTCTCTCTCCCTCTCTTTTAATTAGAGTTAGTTGTATTAGTGAGGGATTATTTATTTTATTTTGCCCAAAACATATGAGTCATGGAATGTTGCATCATATTGAGCCTAAATATTCTTTGAATTGTTGCACATATTTGATTTGGTTTGAATTTGAAACTTGATTTGAATTTGAATTGAAAACCCTAGAGAAAATAAATAGAAAAGCAATTAGAAATTCCCTTGAAAATGGAAAACCGAATTCGGCCCAAGGCAGCCCACTTAGCCCAATCCGCACGTGCCCGCGCGCCCCCTCTGCCTGACAGGCGGGTCCCGCCTATCGGCGCAACCCTAAGCGCCCGCTCTCTCCCTCTCTCTCTGTCCCGTGGGCCAACCCTGTCGACGGCGTTGCTCTCGGCCGCGCCCGCTCTCTCCCTCTCTCTCTGTCCCGTGGGCCAACCCTGTCGGCGTCATTGCTCTCGGCCGCGCCCGCTCTCTCCCTCTCTCTATCCCACCGTCCCCACCTGTCAGCCGTCCTCAACCTCCCGCCCACGATCTCCTCGCCGTGGACACGCCCACAACCGCGCGTTCTCCGGCCACGACCGAGCCCCGCGCCACTTTTGAACCCCGCGCCCTGCTCGCCCACCTCCCTCTTCCATTTGCGCCCTCTGCCCGGCTCTCTCACCCTCTCTCTCGCTCTACCCACGTGAACCGAGAACCTCCGCCACCGCCCACCGACGCCCACCGCCTGTTCCGTGGCCGCCGTTGCGTTTGTGCCCCATCCAGTGCCACGGTAAGCTTCGCCTTGCCATCAGCTACTCGGGACACCCTTCAGTGTGCCCTCCCCCTCTCTGGTCTATCCGGTCCACGCTCATCGGAGTGGTTCTTGTGCAGCCGGAGCTTCGCCACCGTCGCCCTGTCGCGTCCCTGTGCCTCCGCCGCTGCCCCGTGCCTCTAGCGCTTCCCCTCAAGGTGAGCAACCTCCCTGCGCCCCTATTTCCCTTACTGCACTGGTTAGCATGCAATTGCTCGTCGGAGTTGCCCCACGCCACCGTTAGCCTGCCTCGCCATGTGCAGCGCCCTCTGGTGCTCCCGTGTCGGCGTGGTGCCCTCGGCTGAGTCTGCCAGATCCCCCTGTGTGCGCCTAGGCCAACCCCCAAGCCTCTGGTGCCCCACCACGGCCGGTCTGCTCTGTTAGAAATTTAGGCATTTTCCATATCATTTTAATTCCATAAATTAACATTATGATGATGACATATAAAATATGTTTAATTATAGAAAACACTATCTCAAATATATCCATAACAATATGGATCAGGAGAACATAAAGCATATGAATCATATAAATATAATAAGCATATAAACATGGAACATGTATTATTATGGAACAACTGAAAATAAACGGATAGCAACATAAACAGCATAACTGTAAAATTAAGACAAACAGATTTATCATATTACTAGTATAATCAGGCATCAGACATGTCATGATATAATACGACAAAACAGATTGGATAAATTTATGGCTATAAATAAAACAGCAGGTATGAACATATATAATTTGCAGAATGTAAAATAGTGAGGAGATGGATTGATCATACCCTCCCATGCGCTCCGAGGATCTAGATCCTTGTCCAACTTCACTTGTCATGTCTCCAGGAAGAAGACGATTTGGGCAGTCGCGTAGACGCTCCCCAAAAACCTAATTGCCGATCCCTCGTGCAAGGTCTCGAACGACAAGGGCTCCGGAGGCACCTGCCCTCTCGCTTCTCTGTGCGCGCAGAGTCACGAGATGGAAATACCCTCACTCGGCTGCTGGACTGTGGTTCTGAAAGTGGTTTTTCACTTGTACCGAGTGACAGGGGTGCTCCTCTATTTAACCTCTCGCAGAGGGAAGTTGAAGGAGAAAGGTCGCCGAGTCACGCCAAGAGTCGGCCAGCTCTCGCCGAGTCATGCCATGAGTCGGCCAGCACTCGCCGAGTCACGCCATAAGTCGGCCAGCTGAAGGAGAAGGGTCACTCGGCTGGCTGACGAAGAGACAGAGTCACTCGGCTGACGAAGAGACAGGGTCACTCGGCTGAAGTACGCGGTTAGTGAGTGCTAAAAATTAACACAACCACACCACGCCCGCTCGCCTGCCTGCCTGCCTCGCCTCGCCTCGCCTCGCCTCGCCACGCCACGCCACGCCTCGCCTCGCCCGGCCCAGCCAAGCCGGCGGCGGCGGCGGCGCGCGCGCGCGCGCGTGTGGCACGTCCTTGTCCATTTCTTGACTTCTCAAGTTAAGTGGAATAAATCTCACCATATAAGTCAAGGCAAAAGACCCTTGGACTTCCAATGTGGTACTATTGGTATTCTCCACCATTACACACCATAGAGTTTATTCAATAAATGGGCCAAGCCCATTAAAGATCCAACAATCCCCACCAAACTCTAGGGTTTGTAATGATGAAGTATCAGAATCACAATCCTTTGATATACCAGTTTTCGATGGAGACTGTTAAGTTGAACATCCATCTAGAATAAGAGTTTCACTTATTCACAACTGAACAATGGACTATGCCTTGAATTGACAGTTTTGTGCGAAATAAGATTCACTCAAATCCTTTGCTGATACTTGGCTGCAAAAGGGTATTCCCGCTGTTTAGAAGCATATAAGTCACACTTCAGTGCCTTTCATGAGTATTTAGGGATTACCCAAGTCCCATAGACTGTGACTGGCAGTCTGACTCATATAGGTGTATTCCTCAAAAGATGTTCTGTAGGACAACATCTCACCTTTATAAGACTCTTGGAATACATTAAGGTAAATACCATCCTGCCTTACAGATAGGAAAGATGTGCATCAGAAATGAGTTAAGAAAGGGATCTTTCCTCACAACCTACTCCTAGCTTGTTTCTCCACTCTACTTCACGGGATCTCCGATCACATAGAGCAGGTTACCACTAGAGTAGATCTCACATGGGTCTCATACCCATTTCCCTCGATGCACTTTCTATCACATTGCGTGATAGACCCTTAGTGAATTGATCTGCCAGATTATTCGAGGTGTGGACATAATCCACAGTTATAACTCCGGAGTTTTTCAACTTTCTGATAGATTTCAATCTCCTCTTAACATGCCTTGTAGACTTCATGTTATTCCTAGAACTGTTAACCTTTGTAATCACCGTTTGATTGTCACAGTTCATGGAAATAGCCGGTGTCGGTTTTTCAACTACCGGTAAGTCCAATAGGAAATCACGAAGCCACTCGGCCTCAGCCCCAGTAGTGTCTAATGCTGCGAGTTCTGCTTCCATTGTAGACTTCGTTAAGATAGTCTGCTTGCAAGACTTCCAGGAAACAGCGCCACCTCCAAACAGAAACACATATCCGCTTGTGGCATAAAGCTCATCAGCATCAGAAATCCAGTTGGCATCACAATAGCCTTCCAGCACTTTTGGGTTTCCGGTATAATGAATACCGTATGTCATAGTACCTTTCAAATACCGCAACACTCTCTCAAGAGCACGCCAGTGATCATCTCCTGGTTTCGACACAAACCGACTTAGCTTACTCACAGCATAAGAGATGTCTGGCCTTGTTGCACTTGCAAGGTACATGAGCGAGCCAATGATCTGGGAGTATGTCAATTGATCCCTTGCTATTCTCCGATTCTTTCTTAATAGCACACTGGGGTCATAAGGTGTTGTAGCAGGATCACAGTCACTAAAACCAAAGCGACTCAATACCTTTTCCACATAATGGGATTGTAACAAAGTTACCCCACCATCAGCTTCTCTAACAAGCTTGATGTTTAGAATGACATCAGCTTCTCCCAAATCTTTCATCTCGAAATTGCTCGATAGAAGATTTTTAACTTCCTCAATCACATTGAGATTTGATCCAAAGATCAAGATGTCATCAACATAAAGGCACAGCATAACAGACTCACCCCCACCATACCGATAGTATACACACGTGTCAGATTCATTTACAACAAAGCCAGCTGCTGTAAGAGTATTATCAAACTTTTCATGCCATTGCTTAGGTGCTTGTTTTAGGCCATACAATGATTTTATCAACCTGCACACCTTGTTCTCTTGACCATCCGCAATAAACCCTTCTGGCTGATCCATATAGATCTCCTCATCCAACTCTCCATTTAGGAAAGCTGTCTTAACATCCATCTGATGAATGATAAGACCATAAGAGGCTGCCACGGCTATTAATGTGCGAATTGTAGTCAATCGAGCCACTGGTGAGTAGGTATCAAAGAAATCTTCACCCTCCTTTTGGGTATATCCTTTGGCCATAAGCCTTGCCTTGTACCTCTCGATTGTACCATCAGGCCTAAGCTTTTTCTTGAAGATCCATTTGCAACCTATAGGTTGACAACCATAAGGACGGTCAACGACCTCCCAAGTTCCATTAGACATAATAGATTCCATCTCACTCCTTACTGCTTCCTTCCATAAGTCAGCATCAGGAGAGGAATATGCCTCACTAATGGTAGTTGGTGTGTCTTCCACAAGGTACACTATAAAGTCATTACCAAAGGATTTTGCAACCCTCTGTCTCTTGCTCTTTCGAGTGACTATAGTGTCATCCTCCTCAGGGATGTGCACGTGAGAATCCTCAGCATGATGTATAGGAATCGACAGTTCGTGCTCATGGGGAATTATAGTCTCATGACTTGTATCACTAGGTGTATTCTTCATGGGAAACTCATTCTCAAAAAATGTTGCGTCTCTTGATTCCATGATAGTATCAACATACATATCTGGCACATCAGATTTTATAATTAAGAACCTATACCCAGTGCTGTGAAAAGAGTACCCAAGGAATATACAGTCAACAGTTTTAGGCCCAAGTTTACGCTTTTTGTTGATTGGCACATTCACTTTAGCCAAGCAACCCCAAGTGCGCAAATATGAGAGATTTACTCTTCTCTTTTCCCATTCCTCAAATGGAGTGATCTCTTTGTTCTTTGTTGGAACTCTATTCAGGACATGACATGCTGTCAAAATCGCCTCACCCCACCATGCCTTGGATAATCCCGCTGTACTCAACATGGCATTCACCAAATCTGTTAGAGTGCGGTTTTTCCTTTCAGCAATCCCATTGGATTGTGGTGAGAATGGCGGTGTCCTCTCATGAATAATACCATGTTCCACGCAGAACTCATCGAACACATTAGAGAAATATTCTCCACCTCGGTCGGACCTTAAACGTTTTATTTTCCTCTCAAGTTGGTTCTCTACTTCAGCTTTGTAGGCCTTAAAATATTTGAACGCTTCATCTTTTGTTTTTAAGAGATACACATAGCAAAATCTAGTGGAGTCATCTATAAAAGTGAGAAAGTATCTTTTACCACCTTTGGTCAAAATTCCATTCATCTCGCACAGATCAGAATGAACAAGTTCTAGAGGTGCCAAACTCCTCGCCTCAGCAACCTTGTGAGGCTTGCGAGGTTGTTTTGATTCAACACACACATGGCACTTAGACTTTTTGACCAAGTTAAATTTAGGAATTAAATTTATATTTGCTAACCGCATAAGACAGCCAAAGCTTGCATGACAAAAACGTGAATGCCATAAATCCGACTCATCAGAAAAATGAACAGAATTCACGAGTTTATTACACACATCATGCAGTGATAAGCGGAACAACCCTCCGCAATCATATCCTTTACCAACAAAAGTACCATGTTTCGACACAACACATTTATTTGACTCAAGAACAACTTTGTAGCCATCTCGACATAGCATAGAAGCACTAACGAGATTCTTCTTGATAGAGGGCACATGCTGCACGCTCTTCAATGGCACCGTCTTTCCCGAAGTAAACTTCAGAATGACCGTACCAACACCAAGAACATGAGCACGCGACCCATTTCCCATTAACAAGGCGCCAGACCTCCCGACCTGGTAGGAGGAGAACATAGAGGCATCAGCACACACATGAATATTTGCACCACTGTCCATCCACCACTCAGGTGAATTACAAACTGAGAGAACAAATGGTAAAGAGTTACCATACCCAGATGTTCCATCTCCAGTTTCAGTGGTTACAACATTAGCTGATTTCTTGTCCTGAGTGAACTTGCGATCAGGGCACTCTCTAGCCCAATGTTGATCACTGCCACAGACAAAGCAACCTCCCTTTCCCTTGTTATTGTTGTTCTTCTTTTTAAACTGTGCTGTATGAACAGGTTTATTTGCGTTCTCTGGTTTGTTTTGGTTTTTCTTCTTGTTAAACTTGCGGAAGTTTCTCTTCTGTACCACATTAGCAGTAGAGGTCTCCACACCTTTTCCATTGTCCTTTGATCTAGCTCTTTCCTCAACATCAAGGTACCAATGAGCTCCTCCACATTGAACTCTTGTCTCTTATGTTTGAGAGAGGTAGCAAAGTCCTTCCAAGAAGGTGGCAACTTGGCGATTATACCGCCAGCCACAAACTTGTCAGGCAAAGGACAAGGAAAAAGTTCGAGTTCCTTAGCTAGTGCCTGAAACTCATGAGCCTGTTCCACTACAGATCGGTTCTCAACCATCTTGTAGTCATACAGCTGCTCCATGAGATACAGCTCGCTACCAGCGTCAGTAACTCCAAACTTTCCAACAAGAGCATCCCACAGCTCTTTCTCTGTGGGAAGGATGATATAGCTTTTCTGGAATTTTGTATCCAGTGCGCTAATTACTGCTCCTCGAAAGAGGTTGTCTTCAGCCTTAAACTTAGCCTCATCCTTAGGAGGTAAGTTGGCAGGCTTGCCCTCAGCGGCATGAAAACAAGACATTGCAGTTAGCCACAATTCCATCTTAGCTTTCCATATCAAGAAGTTTTTACCATCAAAAGGATCAGGCTTTAACACAGCAGCAAAACCTCTGACAGAAAAATGCCTAACATTAGGTTTTTGGATTGTTAGAAATTTAGGCATTTTCCATATCATTTTAATTCCATAAATTAACATTATGATGATGACATATAAAATATGTTTAATTATAGAAAACACTATCTCAAATATATCCATAACAATATGGATCAGGAGAACATAAAGCATATGAATCATATAAATATAATAAGCATATAAACATGGAACATGTATTATTATGGAACAACTGAAAATAAACGGATAGCAACATAAACAGCATAACTGTAAAATTAAGACAAACAGATTTATCATATTACTAGTATAATCAGGCATCAGACATGTCATGATATAATACGACAAAACAGATTGGATAAATTTATGGCTATAAATAAAACAGCAGGTATGAACATATATAATTTGCAGAATGTAAAATAGTGAGGAGATGAATTGATCATACCCTCCCATGCGCTCCGAGGATCTAGATCCTTGTCCAACTTCACTTGTCATGTCTCCAGGAAGAAGACGATTTGGGCAGTCGCGTAGACGCTCCCCAAAAACCTAATTGCCGATCCCTCGTGCAAGGTCTCGAACGACAAGGGCTCCGGAGGCACCTGCCCTCTCGCTTCTCTGTGCGCGCAGAGTCACAAGATGGAAATACCCTCACTCGGCTGCTGGACTGTGGTTCTGAAAGTGGTTTTTCACTTGTACCGAGTGACAGGGGTGCTCCTCTATTTAACCTCTCGCAGAGGGAAGTTGAAGGAGAAAGGTCGCCGAGTCACGCCAAGAGTCGGCCAGCTCTCGCCGAGTCATGCCATGAGTCGGCCAGCACTCGCCGAGTCACGCCATAAGTCGGCCAGCTGAAGAAGGGTCACTCGGCTGGCTGACGAAGAGACAGAGTCACTCGGCTGACGAAGAGACAGGGTCACTCGGCTGAAGTACGCGGTTAGTGAGTGCTAAAAATTAACACAACCACACCACGCCCGCTCGCCTGCCTGCCTGCCTGCCTGCCTCGCCCGGCCCGGCCCGGCCGGCGGCGGCGGCGGCGCGCGCGCGCGCGTGTGGCACGCCCTTGTCCATTTCTTGACTTCTCAAGTTAAGTGGAATAAATCTCACCATATAAGTCAAGGCAAAAGACCCTTGGACTTCCAATGTGGTACTATTGGTATTCTCCACCATTACACACCATAGAGTTTATTCAATAAATGGGCCAAGCCCATAAAAGATCCAACATGCTCGTCTCCGGCGAGTTCCCGCCGTGGGACCGAGCGGCGCCACCGTGCCCATGTCCGCCCCTCTGCTGTTAGATCTCAGTCGTTCGCCCGAGATTGGACAGTGTAGAGCTAACCCGAGCAGATCTAATCGTAGCCGTCCGATCTAGATCCAGCCGTCTCTCCTCTCTCCCCCTCACCCACGTCTCTGCCCCTAAGCCCGGTTGGTTAGCCTGCCCTGGCTCGTTGACACCCTAGCCCCGCTTGTCAGTCGCGTCCGTGCGCCCGTGCCCACGCGATCTAATCTGGGTCATCGGTTTCTGATCCGATGGCTGAGATTACCCCGTACCCCTTCGCGTGGTCGTTTTACTTAAGAACCCCCTTGGTTTTAGGAAATCAACCCGCCGTCCTCTGTTTTAGCGCATAGGTCCCTGGTTTCTTTAGAATAGCCCCTGGACTTTTATTTAATTATAGATTTAGCCTTAATTTCATATTTCAAACTTCAAAACTTGTTTATTTCATATCTTTTTCATATGAACTCCAAATTTAGTGGTTCAAATTGCAAAATGTTCATAAGATTATTCTCTGTTCAAATAAAATATAGTCAACTGTAATATGCATACTTTAATTTTTACACTTGGAATAAAGAATTAAAGTATATATTTATTTATTTAATGAAATAAATAAAAGAAGAACCCTAGGAATAAAGTACATTCAATCTTGTGAGATTACTGTTATGCATCACTTTGATTTATTTTTGGACTTAACCTTTAGGCCTTAATGACATAAACAGAATTTGGAATGTAATTATGGATAATACCTAAAAGGTAGTTAAATTCCTAAATGAGAGTAGTTTATATTATAATTCTAGCTTTCCTTTGTTTTAATCACTACTTAACCTTTTTGAGCTATGTCCCAAACATTTAGAGGATAATCAATTCCCCAATTAGGATTAATCCATTTCCTTTGTAACTTGATATCATTTCCCTATACTTAATACTATACCTTTTTGAGTTATGTGTCAATGATTGTAAATGTTTGATGTGCTATTCATTTATACTTTTCCAAATGTATTGAATGTATGCTCGCTTTACTTAGACAACAAGCAGTCCAAGGTTCCTGAGTGTGTTGTTGGAGACCTCCCTGAGCAACAACCTGGTGAAGGTAAGTGTCCTCAGACCTACTATTTCCTACTATACTTTATAATTCACTGTCCCGCATTACATTACTGAAACTTAAGGATTGACTAGTTTGTATTTCCCTTACCCTTGTTTACCTTTTTGGGTTAATCATGGTTAGCTTATGCTATTGCTTAAACTTAATCAATGAACATGATGTGATCTTTTATGATACGATGATGTTATCTCGATGGGGTCCTTGTGATTACTTTAGGGGGCTCAGGCTCTTTCCTGAGTGCCTCTCCGTAAGGACCTGTTTGGGGAGTGACAACCCGGGATCCCTTAGCTAATTAATTAGAGGAACTAGAGGAGTAGTTGTTTTCGCCGTAGGGCCATCAATGGGGTCCGGGCACAGTACTTGCTCTGCCAAGGCTGGTTGCAGAGGTTCTTTGATTTGGTTTTGTTAGTCACCCTTACTTTGGGGAGATGTAATATGTTTATCAAACTAGAGAAACCTAACGGGCGGCTATGTCCTCTGGGAAATATTTGTAAAGGCTACGTAGTGAGACCCTGCTAGGTCACCCTGGTAGTGATTAATTGGGAGGATAGAACCCCAGGTAGAATGGGAATCATGGCTTGTGGGTAAAGTGTGCAACCTCTGCAGAGTGTTAGAAACTGGTATATCAGTCGTGCTCGCGGTTATGAGCAGCCTTGGGATCCTCTTCGATTAGAAGAACAATGGTTACTTTTATGATGATGATGATTAACAATGGTGATTATAATCCTGATCTCTGGTATTTCCTCTTGGAGGGAGTGCCTCTGGGTAATAACTGGGTTATTACTAAAACTTGGCTCTACTTATAGTAATAAAACTTGACCAACTAAAAGCAACTGCTTAACTTTAAACTCCACATATAGCTAGTCCACTTTAGCCAAATGGGACATTTGCTGAGTACGTTGAAGTGTACTCACCCTTGCTTTACAAACCACCCCACCCAGGTTGTCCCCACTGTTCTCAGTGCTCAGGAGGTGAAGCTGGTAACATGGAAGACTTTGAGGAGTTCCAGGAATATGACGAGTTCTAGTTTACTTTAGTGGCAAACCCCCAGTCAGTTGCCAGTGTAGGCCTACATTCTACGTTTCGTTACTCCGCACTTTGATTTAATGTTGAACACTATAGATGTGTATTAGACTCTGTGGATGTCTCAGACATCTTGATGTAACTAAGTACCTTTCCGCTATTTAATTCAAGCATTGTGTGATGATGTCCAATTATGTAATTGTTGTGTACGTGATTTCTGATCCTGGCATGTACATGGTCCGCATTCGGTTTACCTTCCAAAACCGGGTGTGACAACTAGACACACAGACGTGGCTAAGAGGGGAGGTTCCTGGATTGGGGTTGATCAACGTGGACGTCGGTATTTTCTAAGGGCGGGTGGATTGTGACATCCTAGCCCCGGTGGATGGGGTATCCTAGCCCAAGGCTTAATAAAATTAATAGATTACTCATATAAACAAGGTGCATCCATCTTCTTTTTCGGAAGCCTGTCTCGAAAAAACCTCCAAGTTAAGCGACCTTGGCTTGGAGCAATTTGGGATGGGTGACCGACCGGGAAGTTTTCTCGGGTGTGCTTGAGTGAGGAAAAAGTGCGCACAAAAGACTCATGTTGGTCTGTGGGGACGATATATGATCTTAGAGAGCTACCAAAAGTAAGTACCGTCGGTCCAGGGATTGGACAAGGTGTTACAGCTCGGCTATGCGGCTAGACGCCTCCTCCTAGGACCACACCATGGAGGCGAAGAGGAGGGGGACTGTATGGGCGTTGGGCAATGCTAGCAGCACCATGCATGGAGGAGAAGTAAGCAGCAAGCGGGCAGATAGATCTCGGCGAGGCTGGTGTGCGTATGGGCAGATCCTATTTCTTTCTCTTGTCCCCTTTAGTTATCCTCATTTGGTTCCTATGTTTCTGTCACATTAGCTTTCTGATGTTTATCCAAGACTAGTAGAAAAATTCAAAGTGAGGGGAAAGCAAATGGTCGTGCTTAATTATTCAAAGGCTAGTTTCTTGCCTGTTCATGTCAGCTGCTACGAACATACGCTTATGTTTGGTTGTTCGATGGAAGTTAATGCATACAAAGTTTTTACTTTTTTTTACTTTCCTACCAATTTGACAAGTGTTGACTAAAAAACAATCATTTCTCTCCCACTGTTGTTTCTGTGTGAAACTTCTTTTTACTTTCCTACTATCGATGAACCTCACCTAATTCTTTGATTTTTTGTCTTACAGTGAGATAAAAAAAGTTGAAACTTTCAGAGCTTACATGCCAAGAAGGCATTGCTGAGTTGCTAAGATGTATGTCTAAGTTAGTACATTTTTTCTATTTCACGGATTTCTGTTTTTTGTTTTAATTGTTCTCAAAATTTTGCTATCGTATTGTTGGGTGCTGATTAGTAATTATTGTTTAGATATTGCTACCGTACTGGACTAGTAGTCTTAGTCTAGTATTTGAACTCTTCGGACTGAAG
This sequence comes from Zea luxurians, assembly GCA_029449295.1. Classification (NCBI taxonomy): domain Eukaryota; kingdom Viridiplantae; phylum Streptophyta; class Magnoliopsida; order Poales; family Poaceae; genus Zea; species Zea luxurians. The sequence continues at coordinate 49,315 of JAOPSE010000970.1, forward strand.
GGTCTCTTGATTATGATTATGGTCATTCTGTTAGCCATAATTGTTGGTCCGATGCAGCTCTACCTCCATACCATTTCAGTCCACTCTGATATGCTCCACTAGATAAAAGGATGATGTTGTTTATTAGATTCTTTTAAAAAAACTAAAACTATAGGAGAGTTGCATGTCCTATTAAAAAGAGGATGGTCATGATGAATAAAGTATAAAAAATAAAAACCAAAGACTCTCCACTTGGTGGCAAAATTTTCTGTTAGCTGTAGGAGCTGAAAAATATTCTTTTGGTTGGATGCTGAAATTTTTGTTGTTTTTCCTGAAGACTAGAGTTACTCAGTTTAGAAGAAGAGGGGGAATGGGGATTAGTTTGAGTAGTTTATGTTGTTTCCCACTGTTGTTTTTTGGCTGGAACCCATTTTGGTACCCTTACTGCATAGCTGCAGTTGATTATGAATGGACATAGTTCCCGAAGCGTGCAACAGGGTTTCTGATATTCTAGTCGTTAATCATGAATGGACACAGTTCCCTTATAGAGCTATTAACATGTACCAATTGTATCCAGCACTAGCGTCTAAGTGCAAAGATATACAGGGTTGGGAGTGCTATTGTTTGCAGAGGTATTATCAATGAAGATCACTCCATTGAGACCAAAAACTGATGTTACCGTCGGTGATGCTACGGAAGAGTAATCATGTTTGCTAGCCTTCTGTGTTGTGTCTGTGGCCGGTCTTCCAGAGTTTGATGGGGAAAATGAGCAAAGAAGGAATATTTTTCTATCATTGAGGTCTTATGTAATCTAAAGTATAGTGTTTTCATAATGTTGATGAATTTTTTGTTGTGTCTCATGGAACATGAAAGTCTAGAGGAAGGGGAAGGCAAGACCAATGACCTTGGGTTTCACCAGAATGAATATGATGATTTTTTTGTAATTTAGATGCATGATGGAGATGATTTTTTATGATTTGGAGAATTAAATTATGGCGCTTTAAGTTATCTATCTTGATGCATGTATGGAGATGATTTTTTTGTGATTTGGAGTACTAAATTAGCTTGATCGGTATTAGTTGGGACATGAAAAATTATCTATCTGGATACATAAATGGAGATGGAGTTTTTTCTTGATTACGATCATACTTTTTTTAAATTTTCCTTGTTTTTCTCTAGTTAATTTGAATGATTTGGTGACAAATATTTTTGATTCCATGTTGTAATGGAGCAGACAGCTCCTTGCATGTCCCTTGTGCAATATATTTCTTCTTTGTATGCTGGTAGTGGTGTGAGGCGCTGCTGCCAGGTTCTCGGTTAATTCTCCCAAGGAATGTCCGGTGACCAAACGAACCCGGGTAATTCTCTCATGGAGGTATTTTCTGACAGGGAAGTAAAGTGACAAGGGAATATCCCCTTTGGTACTTTTCTCTGGGTTAATTACCCTTTGGCTCCTAAACTAGCCCTTAAAGCATGAATTCCATGCGTCACGTGAAGCATGTATACATTAAAAACCATATAAGATAAACCTTACCTATTGCATGATCAAATAAGGTAAGCCATACTTCCTGTCGACGTATGTTAACCCCTAACTTTCCATCTCTTTCCACACCACCGTAGAGGACATCGACCTTCCCTCATCAGCAAGCGTCTCGAACCGCTGTCGCTACTCTTCGCCACCATGCGCCTCTGTAGGCAGCGGGACAGACAGCTGAGGGTGAGGAAGAGGAGGCACCGACACAATGATGTGTGGCTAAACAACCGAGGGAGAGGAGGAGGCTCTCTGGATCCCGAGTTTAGTTTTGTATTGTTTTGTAGGCAAATGATTTGTGATTAATAGTTTTCATGTAATCGTTGTACACTAATATTTTATCAAATATTTATGGGATGCCACAATGCACGGGCATTGTACTAGTATACATTGATAGATTAATTTGACCCTCTGGATGTTGCCTAAGTCCCTAGAAAGCCAACCCGAGACTATCTTTATGATGTGTTAGATCCTAATCTACTGAATGTGTAAACCATTAGCCATACCTTCTTTATTTGCGTTGAGGGCGGCGGTGGCGATAGCGGATGCTTCTTGCCGGTGCGCCATCTCCTCCTCCACTTTGGCGTGCTACACCATCTTGTTGCATGCCTGCTCCGATTGTTTCCTTTTCGCGATTAGAGGGAGAACAAGGGCTTCTTAGTGCTTGGCCCTGTGGGGTGGTTGAAAGGGAAATGTGCCCTTGGGCCATTTCTAGTATATTTTGGTGATTAAGTGTCCAACACATATTGAGTGAGTTATTACAGGCCAACTAAAGAATGAAGTGCAAATCAACAAGAAGGTATGTTTCTAGACTTAGTACATTTGTTTTTGTGTACTAATGAAGTTATCTAAGTGCTAGAAACAGGAAAAGAAAGGATTGGAAAAGAGTGCCTGTGTTCAGCCAATACTCAGCTTGGCTTGGCACACCGGACTGTCCGGTGCGCCAGGCCAGCTCCGGCGAACTGGGCACTCTCGGGAAAACTTCGGCGGCGTACGGCTATAATTCACCGGACTGTCCGATGGTGCACCGGGCTGTCTGGTGAGCCAACGGCCGTCAGCGCAACGGTCGGCCGCCAAATCCACGGGCGACGCGTGGCCCGCTCCAACGGTCGGCAGGGGGCACCGGACTGTCCGGTGTGCATGCGGACAGTGTCCGATGCGCCAACTGCCACAAATCTGCAACGGTCGGCTGCGCCAGATTAGGAAGGGAATCGCGCACCGAACATGAACAGTGGCTGTCCGGTGGCGCACCGGACTGTCCGGTGCGCCACCCGACAGAAGGCAAGATTAGCCTTCCAAGAATGCCTCCAACGGCTCCTAGCTGCCTTGGGGCTATAAAAGGGACCCCTAGGCGCATGGAGGAGTCACCCAAGCATACTTTGAGCATTCTAAGTCTTCCACACTCCGTCTCCGCGCACTTGATTGACTTTGTTAGTGATTTGAGCTCCGTATTAGTGGTGAACTTGTTGCGCTTCATTTGAGCTCAAGTCTTGTCTTGTGTGTGTGCGTATTGCTGTGGATTTGTGTGTGTTGCTTCCCACCCTTACTCTTGTGCTTTCACTTTGATATTTGTTGTAAGGGTGAGAGACTCCAACTTGTGGAGATTCCTCGCAAACGGGAAAAGAGATAAGCAAAGAAGAACACCGTGGTATTCAAGTTGATCATTGGATCACTTGAAAGGGGTTGAGTGCAACCCTTGTCCATTGGGACGCCACAACGTGGAGGTAGGCAAGTGTTATACTTGCCGAACCATGGGATAAACTCGCGTGTCTTTTGTGATTGTTTTTCTATGATACTTGTGTGATCGCAAGAGCTCGCTACTTAGCCATACTAACACTTAACCAAGTTTTATGGCTATTAGTTGTTGAATTTTACAGGATCACCTATTCATCCCCCTCTAGGTGCTCTCAGTGGTAAGCTCTATGGAAACCATGACTATTGGTTATGGTGTTTCTGGTCACTAGGAAGGCGCAAGGTGATCGAGACCTAGGATGAATGCGGTGGCTAGGGTAGCAGGTGTCTGAACATGTTGGAGTTCGTGCCGACCCTAAATCTCCTTTATATAGCGACATCCCATGACCAGGAGCCACAACTGATAGGAGCGGCTTGTGCCCCTGATTAGGGTGCTTGTTACCGCATAGGGCACATGGGAAAGTCCTCCCTGTTTTTCTCCATTTTTGTTACAGAGAGGACATGTCCAACATCAACCCCTTTGTTCTCTAGGTTTCCTATTCATTAACTTTTCTAGGTTCCACATCTTGACAAGTTCACACATCAAGACCAATGTGTAACGGTGGTCGATTAAGTATCATCCCACTGATTTGACTATAATTTGCCCCCTGCCTTAGAGTGGAAAGACTTTACTAAGGTTATCACTATAGCCCCATGATCAAGAATCATAGGTTTTCCCTTAATCCCATGCCGGCTACGTGTTTTCTAAACACGTTGGGTGGATGGCCTTTTGTGAGTAGATCCGCTAGCATCTGCTGAGTTATAATGTGCTAAACTTTAATAGTTTGATCTTGGATCTTCTCCTTAACAACATAACATTTAATGTCAATGAACTTGGCAGCCCCACTTGACTTGTTGTTGTATGAGTAAAATATTGTTGGCTTATTGTCATAGTAAATTCTCAGTGGTTTTTCTATGCTATCAATCACTCTTAATCCAGATACAATTTTTTTACCCACATCGCCTGCCCTAGTTGCCTCATACGTAGCTACAAACTTAGCGTGCATTGTCGATAATGTTATGACTGTCTATTTGCAACTTTTCCAAGAAATGGCTCTCCCAGCAAGTGTGAATACATACCCTGGAGTGGACTATATCTTTACAACCCATCCAATCAGCATCTGAATGCTAACTATTTCTAGGGAACTAGATCTTCTATATGTGAACATGAGGCCTTTAGTACCTTGTAAATATCTTAGAGCCTTCTTGCTCTGTGCCTAGATTTATTTGATATCTGCTAAGCATCCTGGTAGTAAATGCTAAGTCAGGGCGAGTACAAATTTGAGCCTACATAATATTCCCGATAGCCGAAGCATATGGTACTGACTTAGTCTGAATTTTCTCATACTAGTTCTGGGGACGCTAATGATTTTCGAATTTTCACCCTTGACTATTGGTTTAGGCATGGCCTTACACTTGTGCATACAGTGCCTCTTTAGTACATTTTCTTTGTATGTCTTCTATGAGACTCATAATACTCCCTTCTTTATATATCTGTGAATTTCTATTCCAAGTACATAGGAGGCTTCTTCCATGTCTTTCATATCAAAGTTGGAGGGCAAAAACATCTTTGTTTCCTTTTGCAGGTTCTAGTCACCACTAGCTAATATGTAAACCCTTAAAATAAGGCTTGAAGAAGTTTAGATAGTTCTTTTAATATTTGAGATTAAAAGTACAGTTTATTTTAGTATGTGATTTGTTATTTAGGCATATTCTTTTAAATAAATAAATAAATATGCATTCATGCTTATCATGCTAGATCTTTTGAATTGCGCACCTTTTTATGTGTTGAAAACATAAATTTGAACTGAATTTAGGACATTTAAAACTGGGTATGAAGACTGGAAATTTAGAAATATGAACAAAATATAGAGGAAAGAAAACAAGAAAAGGAAATACAAGGAAATAAAAAGATGCTCTCCTGGTGTTATGGTCGAAACTGGCCCAATCCCCCTACACCGCGCCAGCACCCAGCAGCCTAGTGGGTGCTCTGCGCCGACAAGTGGCCCCGCCTCGTTAGCGTCTCATCGTGCACGCGGGCTCGCACTCGGACACCGGCAGGTGGACCCACTTCGTCAGGCCACCTCCTCCACGCCATAGCCGCCCTGTAACAACTTCCATTGGGCTGTTAGGATCTCTAGGCGACGGATCCTAACAGAAGAATCCTCCTAGGATATGAATCCCACGAGGATGCCTATATATGTGAGTGCGGTAATCTTCCCCGACCTCGTCTGCTCTCTAGTTTAGGAGTCATGTATCGCTGCCACCAAGTGAGAGGAGGAGATCCGGCATGAGTCAAACGTCGCTGCGCTGTTGCTGGGGCATTGGGTGGAGGTCAGGGCGCCTCGCAGTGTAGTGCATAAGACTCTCGCGACCTCACTGGTGGGGATTATCAATCAGAGCACGCTAAATTTCTCATTGGAGACGAACTCCGCCGCGGACCTACTCCACACCGCGGGCCGACCTCACCATGACTCCATAGTCGTGGATCTGGGGATGAAGGGCTCATATTAGAACTACCTAGTGCTTCGAGCCAAGGGGTGATGTTAGATAAATCTTCATAAAGTCCTAGTCGTTGATAGCTGATCCAGCGGCCACAGTTACATACCACTTCGGAGAAACATATATCTAACTAGAACCGTAGAAGCTTGATCCAATAGCCAAAATCTAAAGTTACCCCTTGGCCTGTGTAATTTTGTTAAAAAAAACCCTGGAGAACTTCAAAACAAACTCGCAGTCCGCGTGTATAGAAAAACTCTTACGGTTTGGTCCTTTTGTTTATATCTGAGACCCTGAACTCTTGTAGAATAGTACCCTCGGCCCCATAATCACCAATTATTAATAAAATTGGATTTGGAAATGGTTTTTATTTCCAAAAGTCTTAGAAACCACATCTTCTACTTTATAACTCCGATTTTAGTGGTTCTCGAACCTAAGGTTTTGTAGCGGCGCGTAGAATATTCCAACTCAATTTGTTATCATATTTGGTGTAATGTTATTTTTACCTATTCTTTGTTTGTCTATATGTATTGCTACGAATAGAAGTGAGGTTGCGAGGCACCTGTGACAATTGGAGAAGTACTTGGAGTTGCACCAAAAAGGCAAGTTGTGTCCTTGATTACTTTCTTTATCTATAATGATCTTGAGAATCATCGTGTCATGCTCAGGTTAACTTGATGGGACCTAATAGGTTACCCTAGTTTTGTTCACTCTATACCTTGCAAACAAATGAACTATTGGATAGTCTTGCTATTGCTCTACCTGGTTTTGGGATTAATGGTACTTATGATTTATTACCGTGTTCCATTATATTTTTTGGTTATCTATTATTGTTTATGGTAAGATTATTGTGTTAATTGGAACATGGAGCTTAACCTGACATAACAGTGTTACCACAATGGTGGTATGGGGCGCCCTTGACTGACTAATTAGGAAAGCTAGTGGAGTACTACCTTACCCGAAAGGGATAAGGGTGGTATGAGGAACTACCGATATAGGGAGGTTCTCAGGTTGATCATGCTGCGATGGCTTTTCGGACGAGGGATTCCTATATCTCCCCCTTCTCAAGAACTGTAGCGGGTTTTCTGAAGCTAGTGGAACTTTGTAAAGGCCTCGTAGTGTACCCTCGCCAACTCACCTCGGAAGTGTTTAAGGGTTCGTACAACCCCGGGCGAAAAGGGAACACGACTTGTGGGTAAAGGGTATAACTTTTGTAGTGTAAAACCGGTATATCAGTCGTGCTCACGTTCAAGAGCGACTCAGGGCTCTTGCATTATTAATTTATGAAATTAAATTTAATCTATCATTTTGCATTGCATTGTGGGAATTTGTTATTAATTGTGATCAATTATTCAATTGGGTTGGTATCTACTTATAATTAGTAATTGCTAATAAAATTTGGACCAACTCTAAAAGCAATGCTCAACCTTAACCATTCATCTTGGTAAGCCTTACACTTCACATGAGTCCCACCGTAAGTGAGCTCGTGCACATTATTCCCCACAACTTATTGAGCAATGAACTTATGCGAGCTCACTCTTGCTAAGCTCACACCAGGTCAAGAACAGGTACCGCCAAGATGAGGAGCATGAAAGATGCTGCAATGAGTTTGGAGAGGTCTAGGCCGTCGTCTCCTAGTCAACTATGGTTGTGGAGGATCATTGTCATCATATGATGTATTTATTTAGCTATTTTGTATAGAACAACTATTCTGTAATAAAGATGTGACGTTGATTTTTGTACCATGAGTCATCATATGTGTGAGACTTGATCCTAGCACACATTTGAGATGTGTCCGGGTTTGCCCTTAAATCTAGGCGTGACAGAAGTAGTATCACAGGAATGTTGACTATAGGACATAACCTAGATAGACCTACACAAACCCTTACCTTTTTACCCTTGCTACTCTAATTTTTTCTGTACTTTCCTTTATCTTTTTCTCATCTTCTATTGCTTTAGTCTGATTATTCTTATCTTTTCTCTTCTAAAGACAAAAGAGGAAGTGACCCTTAGGAATAGAACACCACCTAATACTAGGAAAGAAACACAATTTTTGTATATATTTATTCGCTTGAATGCTTGTTCTTATGATACATGCCTGATTTGGTTCCTTGATTGAGTGCGATGAGTTGTGGAGTGATGTCTACAATCGCATCTGCATATATAATTAGGCAAAAAAATATGTTTACAAGATAACTAATCAACTTAGCTTAACTCCCATAAAAATATATACCTAGCTTAATAGATCCATCCTATCTTAAAAGATTCTATCTTACCCTAATAGATTCATCTTGTCCTGATAAGCATACTTATCTCACCCTAAAATAACAACCATGATCTAAGCCAAATTAATTAGAGCTAATCTAGTATAAATTAGTCATACCAATCTAATCTAGATCCCATCTAATCTAATATGATCTAACCTAAAGTGAATTACTTAAATAGGTTAGTTAATATTAAGGAAATATATTAGATCATACTTCTATAAACATGTTTTAACCTAAATTGGTGCCTTAGACCAACTCGGCCATGAATAACAACCTAACCTACATAGTGGTTGTATGACCTACCTAGCCCAACCTAAAAGTAAAACAACCAAACTGAATCATGTCTAATTTCATTTAACTTATATCCACCTACTATACCATCTGTTCAACCTACTAAGCTATGTTACCTACAATCTATCTTAACAATATGCCCTAACCCCAGATGGTGAATACCAGGAAAGGAGGAGGTGTTGATCTATCTGCACGTATAAGACGAAGAAGGGCAGTAATTCCCTCTAGAATCGTGTTTGGCTTTATAGTCCTGCTTAGACGCTCTCCAATGTCTCACCCTTGTCGGCTCTGCATGATGCAATATTAGGCACCATACGCCCTGACGTGCTCCAATGACGAGGGCATAGCCGCCTACGCACCTTGTCAAAGTGGGGAGTTCTAATCTCCCCTTCCATTAATCAATGCTTTTAACTGCAAAATTAAATGTTTTCAAGTTTAATTAACTGATAACAATATGTATTACAATACTACAAATATGGTAGAATTTTTTTAAAACTCCAAAAATTGATGTATAAAAGGCAAATAGCTCAGTTAAAAGGTAGAGAGGGAGATGAATAGAGCGAATGGTTGGAGAGGAGGAGAAATAGAGGGAATAATAGTTGAGGGGAAGTATTTAAATATGAATAGTAAGTACTAATGGATGGATTTGAGAGGGGGATGAGAACACCTAGAGGGGGGTGAATAGGTGATCCTGCAAAATAGACTTAAAACAACACAAACTTGGTCTAATAATTGAGTTAGAGCAAATAAAACCAATTTTGACTGAAAAGAAAGAGATAGAAGTTCCCTTTACTTGATTGCTCTTCCAAGATATGAAAGATTTGAAGAGCAATATTACAAGTGAGAATAGAGAACATAGGAAGAAGGAAAAATTGCAATAAAGTAAATGAGACAAGAGATACAACGATTTTTGTCCTGTGGTTTGGCCAAGCGTAATATGCTTGCCTACTCCACGTTGTGGTGTCCGAATGGACAAGGGTTGCACTCAACCCCTCTCAAGTGATCACAAAGATCAACTTGAGTGCCACAGTTTCTTCCCTATACCAGTATTCCAGTTTGTGAGGAATCTCCACAACTTGGAGTCTCTCACAACCTTATAGAAGATCAAAATCACAACTCGGAGTAAGGGAGGGAGATAGAGTACAACAATAAGAGCAAATCACAGAAACACACGCGAGAAAAGGAAAGACAAGAGCGTGATTACAAGATCACACAAGAACAACAAAACTGGCGCTCAAATCTCTCTAAAAATATTAGAAGGCATGGTCGTAGCATTTCAGAGTGTGGTATGCTCTTGATGTGCTTGGGTGCATGTTGAAGAGCGCAAGGGGTCCCTTTTATAGCCCCAAGGGGCCTAGGAGACATTGGATTCTACATATAGAAGCCCAGAAAATTTTTTGTCTATGGTCACACTAGATCAGGTACTGTAGCCCGTAGTCCGGGATCTTGATTGGCCACCTTCCATGACTGACATGCACTGGACCGGTCCAGTGTGCCACCCGACCATCCGGTGACGTCAGCTATCCATTGGCCGCTGCAGAGCAGTTAGAGAGGCGGTCCGGTGCTCTAGACCGTCATTGTTCAAGGTTCGGTGATTTTTAAAGAAAAATCTCAAGAGCACACTATTCATCTAGGTGGCACAAACCCGGTTCGATGCACACCGGACCAGTCCGGTGCCCCCCAGACCAGACCAAGTTAGGCTCTTTTGAGCCTAACTTCTCCAACTTCTTTTGGCTTTCCTTGAGGGGTTCCCTATATGACTTAGGCAAACATAGTTAGCTCATAAAACAATTGACTAAGTATAGGACTCATACCTTTTTCACATATTTTCTCTAGGATTTGCAATAAGCCCAAAACTAAGTCCAAAAGTTACTTTTCTTGCATAAAAGATTTAGTAGCCAAACCAATGTGCAAGAAACATATTATAAGCTATGTGCAACTTATTCAAATACTTAAACCTCATGTTTTTGTAGTTTACCCAATGTTGCACTTTTGGCCCTCACCTCTACTCATTTGGACTTATTTCCTTTAATTTGCTCTTGCTAGAACATGTGCTCATGCTCATAGCAAATTAGTTAGTCAATTGTGGTCTCTTGAGCACTTATTCACCAAAACAGGTAGAAATGGCCCTATGGCACATTTCCTTTCTAGGGAATGGTTGGAGAGTGCCTTATACCCTACTATTTTGGCTCCTTTGGGAATAGCATCCAAATGCCAAACTTTATCCATTTTCATGGATTCCAATTCATATTTCATGGCAAAAAACCATTTGGATGAATTCTAGCTTCTCATAACTTCTTCATATGTAGTGGGATCTCCTTCGGTGTCTATATCCATACTAACATGTCTCATTATTTTCTGTTTCTTCGGCCTCATATTCTTCATAGTTACTAAGGATCGTAGATCTTCTAGATCTCTAAGAGCTTCTTGGGTTTACATCAACTTCAGTGTTCTACGGCTCTTGTAATGGTGGATCACTAGGAATAATAGCATTACTCGGATCCGAGTCCTCTTGTATTGTTGGCTCCTTGGGCTCAGACAACATAAAGGGTGAGGCAATTTGCTCACTAACTATTATACTTGATTATGCAACATTTGTAGTAGGAGTTTCACTCACAGTTGGGACAACTAATGGTGGAACCTCAGCGGGTATCGAGAAATATGGTTCTTCAACCATTGGAATTGGGGCAAACCCCCTCTTTTTGGTCACACCCGGATTTAATGGGTAAAGCTGGGTACGTCTCATATGTGCGCTAAAGAAGAACATCAAATATAATGACAAAGTGTATAGAGATAAATGTCACAAATATCATTATTACATAGCGGAAGTCTTACAAAAATAAATGAGAACAATAAAGAGAACTAAGTATTATTCCTTGGTGCCATAAAGCTGACTAGGAGACGCCACCTAGATAAGCTCGCACTATTTATTGTAGGGCTCCTCCTGGACCACCTGCTCTTCACCTGAGGGGGGGTTATATATCGCAAGGGTGAGCTCACAAAAGATCATAGCTCAACAAGTTGTGGGGAATAATGTGCATGAACTTTGGGAGCTCATGTGACGTGTAAGGTTGATCAACAAATAAGGGTTAAAGTTGAGCATTGCTTTTAATAAGTTGGTCAAATTTTATTAGCAGTTACCAAATGTAAGTAGATACCAAACTAGAGTAATAATAGATCAAAATTAATAATAAAACCATAATGTGATGCAAATGACAAATTGAGTTTAATTCCATAAATTAATCATGCGAGAGTCCTGAGCTGCTCATGACCGCGAGCACGGCTAGTATACCAGTTTTACACTCTGCAGAGGTTGTACCCTTACCCACAAGTTATGTCACCCGGTTGCCAAGGGGTCTAGAAGTCCTATTCATCTCTACCGAGGAGACGAGGCAGGTAACACTAAGAGGCCTTTACAAAGTTCCACTAGCTTCAGCAAACACGCTACAGTTTTTAGGGAGCGCAATGCAGGAATCCCCCGTCTGACCGCCATTGCAGCAAAATCAACCCGAGAACCTCCCTACACCGACAACTCCCCTACTTCCCTTGCCCCTTTCAGGTAAGGTAGACCTCCACTAGCTTTCCTAATTAGTCAGCCAAGGGCGTCCAATTCCACCCTTGTGGTGGCACGTGTTTCTCAAGTTAAGCTCCATGTTCCAGTTAACCTAATAATCTTATCATGAACAAAATAGAACAGTAATAATAAAGAATGACCATGTGTAATAGTTATCTCAACACCCAAAACCACATATAGAAATAGCCAAGACTACCCAAAAGTTTAGGGGTAAACAAGATGTAAAGATGACCAAACTAGGGTGACCTATTGGGTCCCATCAAAATTAAGCCTATGCATGCCAAAATGATTATAGAGAACATTATTGGGTAAATAAAAGTGGTCAAGGGCACAACGTGCCTTCAACGAGCTACTGCTCAGCAATCTCCACCTGCTGAACACCTGGGTCCTCGGTCACTTATTCTTCTACTCGAAACAATACAAACAAACATGGTATAGGAGAAATTAACATCACACCAAACATGACTACAGAATACACAATAATAATCTGTGTATCGTAACGAGATCGTAAGTTCGAGAATCACTAAATTTGGAGTTACAGTTACCGAGTTACGATTTTTCGAACTTATTAAGTGGTTGATATAAAATAAACCAAATGAATAATTTTAGTCTATGTTTCATGAATAAACAGAGTTACCAGGTGATAAGCAATATTAAAACAAAATTATTGCAATTGGAATGGACCAAAAAGGAGTTAAAATGAATTAGTTATGAATTCAATAAGTTTCTGTAATTATTTTTATACTAAAAACTATTTTTTGTTTTAAATTCTGAATTCTTTTATTAACTCTGGATTGCGGATAGAAATACCAGGGAGTTCGGGCACATTTGAAATTACTATGTGCTGCTAGTGGACGGCGGGTTAATACCCAAAATCTTCAGGGTCTCTTTAGTAAAAAGGACATGGCTGAAGCGGTATCGAGTGATCACCGTCATCCAATTAGATCCGACGTCCCACGTTAGATCACGACCCCATCGAAGCGGTACGCAAGGTTAGCCGTCGGATCTAACATTAACGTGCCAGATTCGAAGTATCCTACATCGATTCTCATCCAACCAATCCGGATCGGACGACGCTTGTTGTACCTAACCGAACCGGTATCCTCTATCTAATCTAGATCGTTCATCTCGATACAGACGGTTCTGGCGCAGTATCCCTCCCCCACGATGCACTGACACGACAGCGTCGTCAACCAGTGCACGGCGCCATGGCCGAAGTATAACAATTCGGCATCTGGGTGCACTATCAATCGATCTGAGTCTTGCTATGCAACGAGAAGGATAATTTGAACATGCTAGATAGGCACTCACGAACGGTAGAGGCGGAGATGGAGCTGCCCACGATGCAGCACAGTTCCTGCGGTCACGTGGCTCTACGACAAGCAATTCCCCCCAGCTGGACGACTCCTAGCCCAACCCGAGGTCACGAGCGGGTCTGAGAGCACCTAGAGGGGGGGGGGGTGAATAGGTGATCCTGTAAAACTTGACACTTAATGCCACAAAACTTGATTAGGAGTTAGCGCAATAATGCCAAGTGGCTAGAGAGGAGTCTTAGCAAAACACAATAACCAAAAGAAGATCAACACAAGTAGACACAGTGGTTTATCCCGTGGTTCGGCCAAGTACAAAACTTGCCTACTTCCACGTTGTGGCGTCCCAACGGACGAGGGTTGCAATCAACCCCTCTCAAGCGGTCCAAAGACCCACTTGAATACCATGGTGTTTTGCTTAGCTTTACTTTATCCCGCTCGCGAGGAATCTCCACAACTTGGAGCCTCTCGCCCTTACACTTTGATGTTCACAAAGAAGCACGAAGTAAGGAGGGATGAGCAACACACACACAAGACACGAAATCAGAGTGACAACACGCACACAAGTTGCAACAAGAGCTCACAACACAACCCGACGAGTTCACAACTCAAATAGAGCTCTAGATGCTATCACAAAGAAACAAATGCGTGGAATCGAGGTCTTGGTGCTTAGGAATGCTTTAAGAATGCTTGGTGTGTTCCTCCATGCGCCTAGGGGTCCCTTTTATAGCCCCAAGGCAGCTAGGAGCCGTTGAGAGCATTCCAGGAAGGCAGATCTTGCCTTCTGTCGCCTGGCGCACCGGACAGTCCGGTGCACCACCGGACACTGTCCGGTGCGGATTTCTTTCCTTCTGTGGCGCAGCCGACCGTTGGAGATCCAGAGCCGTTGGCGCACCGGACACTGTCCGGTGCACACCGGACAGTCTGGTGCCCCCTTCTAGCGGTTGGCTCGGCCACGTGTCCCACGCAGATCGCGCGGCCGACCGTTGGCCCGGCCGACCGTTGGCTCACCCGACAGTCCGGTGCACCACCGGACAGTCCGGTGAATTATAGCCGTACGCCGTTAATTACTTCCCGAGAGCGACGACTTCGCCTGTGAACGGCTCACCGGACAGTCCGGTGCACCACCGGACAGTCCAGTGATTTATAGCCGTACACCGCCGTCGAAGTCCCGAGAGCAGCAAGTTCGCCAGAGCCAGCCTGGCGCACCGGACACTGTCCGGTGCACCTAGACTGAGCAGACTTTGGCTGAACAAAGCCATCTCTTTTCCAACTTGATTTTTCCTGTTTCCAGCACTTAGACACAATACATTAGTCCATAAAACAATGTACTAAGTCTAGAAACATACCTTTACTTTTGATTTGCACTTTGTCCATCACTTGGGATACTTTAACACTTAAGCACTTGTGTTGGCACTCAATCACCAAAATACTTAGAAATGGCCCAAGGGCACATTTCCCTTTCAATCTCCCCCTTTTTGGTGATTTATGCCAACACAACAAAAAGCAACTAAATAAGTGCAACATCAATGCAAATGAAAACTCAAAATTGTTTTGATTCAAATTTGGTATATATGGATCACTCTTTGCCACCACTTGGTTTTGTTTTTGCAAATTAACCTCAATTTCCTATCTCTAAGTCAAACACACTTTTTAAGACATAAAGAGAGTCATTCCAAGAGAAATGGATCAAAGATTTCAAAAACTCCCCCTTTTTCCCATAATCAACCATTCTCTCCACAAGAGGCCAACTTTTGACAAAAGAGACAATAACAGAGTTTTGACAAACCAAAAAGCTCTATTCTACTATTTTCAAAATTTCTCAAGTGGTAGCTGATCCATTTATTGCTTTTGGCCTTATTTTCTCCCCCTTTGGCATCAAGCATCAAAACGGGATCAATTTTGGCCCTTGAACCCCATTGCCTCACCAAAATCTTCAAGTAAGAATACAAAGGCAATAAGAGTACATGAGATGAACTAGGAATTAAGTTACCCTCTCATCGGAGTGCAGTGGAAGTCTTTCATGGTCCAAGTCCACCTTTTCCCTTTCAAACCTCCTTTGAGACTAAATTAAGAAATCTCAAGCACATGGTTAGTCTCAAAGGGTCAAGTTGTAGCACGTCTCCCCCTAAATATGTGCATCACTTGCAAATGGACTTGTGAGGTCCGGGGAGTGCTTGTACAACTTGAGCACCATAAGTAAACAACAAAATGCATAATGGAACATGATCAAAGGCATAAACACATGTATGCTATAAATCAATCCAAGTTCCGAGAATCTAAGACATTTAGCTCACTACGCAGCCTGCAAAAGGTCTTCTCATCTAGAGGCTTGGTAAAGATATCGGCTAGCTGGTTCTCGGTGCTAATATAGAACACTTCAATATCTCCCTTTTGCTGGTGGTCTCTCAAAAAGTGGTGCCGAATGTCAATGTGCTTTGTGCGGCTGTGCTCAACAGGATTATCCGCTATGCGGATAGCACTCTCATTGTCACATAGGAGTGGGACTTTTCTCAGATTGTAGCCAAAGTCCCAGAGGGTTTGCCTCATCCAAAGTAGTTGCGCGCAACACTGTCCTGCGGCAATGTACTCGGCCTCAGCGGTGGATAGGGCAACGGAAGTTTGTTTCTTAGAGTTCCATGACACCAGGGACCTTCCTAAGAATTGGCACGTCCCCGATGTACTCTTCCTATCGACCTTACATCCAGCATAGTCGGAATCTGAATATCCAATCAAGTCAAAGGTAGACCCCTTTGGATACCAGATCCCGAAGCAAGGCGTAGCGACTAAATATCTAAGAATTCGCTTCACAGCCACTAAGTGACACTCCCTTGGATCGGATTGAAATCTAACACACATGCATACGCTTAGCATAATGTCCGGTCTACTAGCACATAAATAAAGTAAAGACCCTATCATAGACCGATATGCTTTTTGATCAATGGACTTACCTCCTTTGTTGAGGTCGGTGTGTCCGTTGGTTCCCATCGGAGTCTTTGCAGGCTTGGCGTCCTTCATCCCAAACCGCTTTAGCAAGTCTTGTGTGTACTTCGTTTGGGAGATGAAAGTGCCGTCCTTGAGTTGCTTCACTTGGAACCCAAGGAAGTAGTTCAACTCGCCCATCATCGACATCTCGAATTTCTTCGTCATCACCCTGCTAAACTCTTCACAAGACTTTTGATTAGTAGAACCAAATATTATGTCATCGACATAAATTTGGCACACAAAAAGATCACCATCGCAAGTCTTGGTAAAAAGAGTTGGATCAGCTTTCCCAACCTTGAAATCATTAGCAATTAAAAAGTCTCTAAGGCATTCATACCATGCTCTTGGGGCTGGCTTAAGTCCATAGAGCGCCTTAGAGAGCTTACACACATGGTCCGGGTACCGTTCATCCTCGAAGCCAGGGGGTTGCTCCACGTACACCTCCTCCTTGAGTGGCCCGTTGAGGAAAGCGCTCTTAACATCCATTTGGTACAACCTGAAAGAATGGTGAGCGGCATATGCTAGCAAAATACGAATGGACTCTAGCCTAGCCACAGGAGCAAAAGTCTCCTCAAAGTCCAAACCTGCGACTTGGGCATAACCTTTTGCCACAAGTCGAGCCTTGTTCCTTGTCACCACCCCGTGCTCGTCCTGCTTGTTGCGGAACACCCACTTGGTTCCCACAACATTTTGCTTGGGACGCGGCACCAGTGTCCAAACTTCATTATGCTTGAAGTTGTTGAGCTCCTCCTGCATGGCCAACACCTAGTCCGGATCTAGCAAGGCCTCTTCTACCCTGAAATGCTCAATAGAAGAGACAAAAGAGTAATGTTCACAAAAATTCACCAATCTAGAGCGAGTAGTTACTCCCTTGCTAATATCACCCAAAATTTGGTCGACGGGATGATTCCTTTGAATCGTCGCTCGAACTTGGGTTGGAGGTGCCAGTTGTGCTTCTTCCTCCATCACATGATCATCTTGTGCTCCCCCTTGATCACACGCCTCCTCTTGATGTACCTGTTCATCATCTTGAGTTGGGGGATGCACCATTGTTGAGGAAGATGGTTGATCTTGCTCCTTTTGTTCCAGTGGCCTCACATCTCCAATCGCCATGGTGCGCATTGCGGCCGTTGGAACGTCTTCTTCATCTACATCATCAAGATCAACAACTTGCTCTCTTGGAGAGCCATTAGTCTCATCAAATACAACGTCGCTAGAGACTTCAACCAAACCCGATGATTTGTTGAAGACCCTATACGCCTTTGTATTTGAGTCATAACCTAATAAAAACCCTTCTACAACTTTGGAAGCAAATTTAGAAGTTCTACCTTTCTTCACAAGAATATAACACTTGCTCCCAAATACACGAAAGTAAGACACATTGGGTTTGTTACCGGTTAGAAGCTCATACGAAGTCTTCTTGAGGAGGCGGTGAAGGTAGACCTGGTTGATGGCGTGGCAAGCCGTGTTTTTGGCTTCCGACCAAAAGCGCTCGAGGGTCTTGAACTCTCCAAGCATCGTCCTCGCCATATCGATGAGCGTCCTATTCTTCCTCTCTACCACACCATTTTGCTGTGGTGTGTAGGGAGCGGAGAACTCGTGCTTGATCCCTTCCTCCTCAAGGTACACCTCCACTTGAAGGTTCTTGAACTTGGACCCGTTGTCGCTCCTTATCTTCTTCACCTTGAGCTCAAACTCATTTTGATCTCTCCTTAGGAAGCGCTTGAGGGTCCCTTGGGTTTCAGATTTATCCTGCAAAAAGAATACCCAAGTGAAGCGGGAAAAATCATCAACTATAACAAGACCATACTTACTTCCTCCTATGCTCAGATAGGCGACGGGTCCGAAGAGGTCCATATGAAGTAACTCCAGGGGTCTTGATGTTGTCATCACATTTTTGGCATGATGAGAGCTTCCCACCTGTTTACCTGCTTGATAAGCTGCACAAGGTATATCTTTTTCGAAATGCACATTAGTTAGACCTATCACGTGTTCTCCCTTTAGAAGCTTGTGAAGGTTCTTCATCCCCACATGTGCTAAACGGCGATGCCACAGCCAGCCCATGCAAGTCTTAGCAATTAAGCATGCATCTAGACCGGCCTCCTCTTTTGCAAAATCAACTAAATAAAGTTTGCCGTCTAGTACACCCTTAAAAGCTAGTGAACCATCACACCTTCTAAAGACAGACACATCTACATTTGTGAATAAACAATTATATCCCATATTGCATAATTGACTAACAGATAACAAATTATATCCAAGTGACTCAACTAAAAACACATTAGAAATAGAGTGCTCATATGAAATAGCAATTTTTCCTAACCCTTTCACCTTGCCTTGGTTCCCATCACCGAATATTATTGAATCTTGGGGATCCTTGTTCTTGACGTAGGAAGAGAACATCCTCTTTTCCCCCATCATGTGGTTTGTGCATCCGCTGTCGATAATCCAGCTTGAGCCCCCGGATGCATAAACCTGCAAGGCAAATTTAGGCTTGGGTTTTAGGTACCCAACTCTTGTTGGGTCCTACAAGGTTAGTCACAATGGTCTTAGGGACCCAAATGCAAGTTTTATCTCCCTTGCATCTTGCTCCTAACTTCCTAGCAATTACCTTCTTATCCTTTCTACAAATAGCAAAGGACGCATTGCAAGTATGATAAATTGTAGAAGGTTCATTAATCTTCCTAGGAACATGAGCAACATCTCTCCTAGGCATATGATGGATGACATTTCTCCTAGACATATCTCTATCATGCACAACATGGGAACTAGAAGCAGTCATAGCATATGAATCATAAGCACAGGTCCTATATGCATTTCTAGAAAATTTTCTATCACCATAAATGAAAGCATGGTTCTTTTGAACACTATTAGTCATAGAGGCCTTCCATTTCTCCATGGTGGAGATAGAAGCCTTATGGCTTGTTACGTTCTTGACTTCCCTCCTGAAGCCAAGACCATCCTTAATTGAAGGGTGTCTACCAATCGTGTAGGCATCCCTTGCAAATTTTATTTTATCAAATTCACTCTTGCTAGTCTTATGTTGGGCATTAAGACTAGCCACTTCATCATTTAACTTTGCAATAGACACTAGGTGTTCGCTACAAGCATCAACATTAAAATCTTTACACCTAGTGCAAATCACAACATGTTCTACACAAGAGTTAGATCTATTTGCTACTTCTAGTTTAGCATTTAAATCATTGTTAACATCTTTTAAACTAGAAATTGTCTCATGGCAAGTAGATAGTTCACAAGAAAGCATTTCATTCCTTTTGATTTCTAAAGCAAGGGATTTTTGAGCCTCTACAAACTTATCATGTTCCTCATATAAAAGATCCTCTTGCTTCTCTAATAACCTATTTTTATCATTCAAGGCATCAATTAATTCGTTAATCTTATCAACCTTGGTTCTATCTAGACCCTTGAATAAACAAGAATAATCTATTTCATCATCATCACTAGACTCATCCTCACTTGAAGAAGCATAAGTAGTATTGTCTCGAGTACATACCTTCTTCTCCTTCGCCATGAGGCATGTGTGACGCTCGTTGGGGAAGAGGGATGACTTGTTGAAGGCGGTGGCGGCGAGTCCTTCATTGTCGGAGTCGGATGACGAACAATTCGAGTCCCACTCATTGCCAAGGTGTGCCTCGCCCTTAGCCTTCTTGTATGCCTTCTTCTTCTCCCTCTTGTTCCCTTGTTCCTGGTCACTTACATTATCGGGACAATTAGCGATAAAATGACCAATCTTACCACATTTGAAGCATGAGCGCTTCCCCTTTGTCTTGGTCTTGCTTGGCTGCCCCTTGCGACCCTTTAGCGTCGTCTTGAAGCGCTTGATGATGAGGGCCATCTCTTCATCATTAAGCCCCGCCACCTCAACTTGCGCCACCTTGCTAGGTAGCGCCTCCTTGCTCCTCGTTGCCTTGAGAGCAATAGTTTGAGGCTCTTGGATTGGTCCATTTAGTGCATCGTCGACGTATCTTGCCTCCTTGATCATCATTCGCCCGCTTACAAATTTCCCAAGAATTTCTTCGGGCGACATCTTGGTGTACCTAGGATTCTCACGAATATTGTTCACAAGATGTAGATCAAGAACAGTAAAGGACCTTAGCATTAGGCGGACGACGTCGTGGTCCGTCCATCGCGTGCTTCCGTAGCTCCTTATCTTGTTGATGAGGGTCTTGAGCCGGTTGTATGTTTGGGTTGGCTCCTCTCCCCTTATCATTGCAAATCTCCCAAGCTCGCCCTCCACCAACTCCATCTTGGTGAGCATGGTGACGTCGTTCCCCTCATGTGAGATCCTGAGGGTGTCCCAGATCTGCTTGGCATTGTCCAAGCCGCTCACCTTATTGTACTCTTCCCTGCACAAAGATGCTAAAAGGACAGTAGTAGCTTGTGCATTTTTATGGATTTGTTCATTTATAAACATGGGATTATCAGTACTATCAAATTTCATTCCACTCTCTACAATCTCCCATATGCTTGGATGGAGAGAGAACAAGTGACTACGCATTTTGTGACTCCAAAATCCGTAGTCCTCCCCATCAAAGTGTGGAGGTTTGCCAAGAGGAATGGAAAGCAGATGTGCATTTGAACTATGCGGAATACGAGAGTAATCGAAAGAAAAGTTTGAATTAACCGTCTTTCTTTTGTCGTAGTCGTTGTCATCGTTGTCCTTTTGGGAAGAAGTGGACTCGTCGCTGTCGTCGTAGTAGACGATTTCCTTGATGCGCCTTGTCTTCTTCTTCTTCTTCCCATCTTTAAGTTTGTAGCCCGAGACCGAGTCGGTAGGCTTGTCATCCTTCGGCTCGTTGACGAAGGACTCCTTCTCCTTATCGTTGATCACAATTCCCTTCCCCTTAGGATCCATCTCTTCGGGCGATTAGTCCCTTCGTGAAGAGAACGGCTCCGATACCAATTGAGAGCACCTAGAGGGGGGTGAATAGGTGATCCTGTAAAACTTGACACTTAATGCCACAAAACTTGATTAGGAGTTAGCGCAATAATGCCAAGTGGCTAGAGAGGAGTCTTAGCAAAACACAATAACCAAAAGAAGATCAACACAGGTAGACACAGTGGTTTATCCCGTGGTTCGGCCAAGTACAAAACTTGCCTACTTCCACGTTGTGGCGTCCCAACGGACGAGGGTTGCAATCAACCCCTCTCAAGCGGTCCAAAGACCCACTTGAATACTGTCGGGGACCATAATTAGGGGTACCCTCAAGACGCCTAATTCTCAGCTGGTAACCCCCATCAGCATAAAGTTGCAGAGGCCTGATGGGTTTGATTAAGTCAGGGATCAGTCCATACGAGCGACTTGATCACGCCACGCCCGAGCCTAGCCTCGGGCGAGGGCAGCCGACCCTGAGATATTTCCGTCTCGCCCGAGGCCTCCTCTTTCACAGCAGACGCATCTCCGGCTCGCCCGAGGCAATGCCTTCGATAAGAAGTAACTATGACTAAATCACCGCGCCGACCGACCAAATCACTGGGGCCTTTAACGCAAAAGGTAAGACTGACGGGTAGCCAGGCTTGGCCAAAAGCGCCAGAGGAAGCTCTGCCCGACCCAGGGCTCGGACTCGGGCTAAGGCCCCGGAAGACGGCGAACTCCGCTCCGCCCGACCCAGGGCTCGGACTCGGGCTAAGGCCCCGGAAGACGGCGAACTCCGCTCCGCCCGACCCAGGGCTCGGACTCGGGCTAAGGCCCCGGAAGACGGCGAACTCCGCTCCGCCCGACCCAGGGCTCGGACTCGGGCTAAGGCCCCGGAAGACGGCGAACTCCGCTCCGCCCGACCCAGGGCTCGGACTCGGGCTAAGGCCCCGGAAGACGGCGAACTCCGCTCCGCCCGACCCAGGGCTCGGACTCCACCCCGACCTCTGCCGAACGACCTCCGCCTCGCCCGACCCAGGAGCTCAGGTTCGGCCTCGGCCATGCAGGACAGACTCGACTTCGGCCTCGGAGGAGCCTCCACGTCGCCCGACCTAGGACACAAGCCCGCCACGTCAACAGGAAGCGTCATCATCACCCTACCCCGAGCCGACTCGGGTCGCAGAGAGCAGGACCGACGTCCCATCTGGCTAGCCCCACCAGACAAGCAATGATGGCGCCCCACTGGGCCATGACGACGGCGGCTCCCAGCTCCCTTACGAAAGCAGGGGGACGTCAGCAAGGGCCCAGCCACTCCAACAGCTGTCCCTCCACCCGGCTCCATTGCTTCTCCGACAGCCACGACGCTACATTAGCTGGGTGCCAAGATCTCTCCGGCTGCCACCTTGGCATGTACTTAGGGCACTAGCACTCCCCCGCTAGACACGTAGCACCTTGCTACACCCCCATCTGTACACATGGATCCTCTCCTTACGCCTATAAAAGGAAGGACCAGGGCCTTCTTAGAGAAGGTTGGCCTCGCGGGGACGAAGGGCAGGGGCAGGCGCTCTCTCGGGGCCGCTCGCTCCCTTCAACCGCGCGGACGCTTGTAACCCCCTACTGCAAGCGCACCCGACCTGGGCGCGGGACGAACACGAAGGCCGCGGGATTCTCCGACTCTCTCACGACCCGGCTCCGGCCACCTCGCTCTCGCTCTCTCTCTCTCTCTCCCCCCTTCGCGCTCGCCCACGCGCTCGACCCATCTGGGCTGGGGCACGCGGCACACTCACTCGTCGGCTCGGGGACCCCCCGGTCTCGGAACGCCGACAGTTGGCGCGCCAGGTAGGGGCCTGCTGCGTGTTGACGAGCAGATTCCCGTCAAGCTCCAGATGGGCAGTCTCCAACGACCTCTTCAACCCGGGACGGTGCTCCGTTTCAGGAGTCTCGAGTTCATATCCTTCGACGGCAGCTACGACATGATACTCCTTCCACCGCCGCGCGACAGCGACAATGGTGGCGGACAGCCCGCCCGCCGGCGGCGGAATCGACGACGTCTTTCCCGCGTGGGGGAAGGACAACTTTCGAGTTCACCCTGTTCTCTCCCTCGCCATCGGAGAAGGAGGCGGGGCAACCAAGGCCGAGCGGGAGGCTGCGCTCAGTCGACTGTCGAGCAAATCGACATCCCCAGCGCCCCAACGGAGGACGCGTCGGGCATCACCCACGCGTTTGAGGCGAAGGCGAGCGCCGCCCCCTCGCGACACGCCGATCCCGAGCAAGTGGACGACGCCAGCACGCTCACGGAGGGCCTGCAGGACGTCGCCCTCGCACCCAGGACGACAGCACGATTAGCCCCCGATGCGACTTCGTCGATCCTCGTCGACCAAAAGGTACGGGCTGATTCCCATCCTTTGTCATTTCGACTCGGCCTCAACCCGCCTAGCAACCTCGCTTTGGCGGGCGCTCACACTGAGGCGAGTGCAACCTCTCTGGGGTTTCGTGTGCGGTCGCCTTGGGACCAATTGACGGGTGTCTCGACCTACGGACCCTCTGGGTCCGAGGAAGATGACGACCCCAGCATCTGCTGGGATTTCTCTGGATCTGGCAACCCCAGTGCCATGCGGGACTTCATGACCGCATGTGACTACTGCCTCTCCGACTGTTCCGACGGCAGCCGCAGCCTTGACGACAAGGACTGCGGCCCGGGCCGCGAATGTTTCCACGTCGAGCTAGGGGATCCCTCCGGAGGCAGCTGTCTCGGCATGCCGGAGGATGGTGATCCCCCTAGGCCAGCGCCTCGCGCCGACATCCCGTGGGAGCTAGCTGTGGTCCCCGTTCCGGCGGGGGGTCACGACCCACAGCTCGAGCAAGTCCGCGGGGCGCAGGCCGGGCTCGATGAGGGAGCAGGAGCGCTCGAGGCAATCCGCCGGAACGTCGGGCAGGTATGGGCGAGCCTGCCCCCGGCCGGAGGAATACGTCACCTGCCCCAAGGTCTCCAGCACCGCATCGCCAACGATGCCAGGGACAGACCGCCACCCGCATCCGGCGGAACCGGTCAGGACCTGGCCGCCGCAGCGATGCTCCTCCGCGCGATGCCGGAGTCATCAACCACCGAGGGTCGGCGAATCCAGGGAGAGCTCAAGCATCTCCTGGAAGGCGCTGCGGCCCGGCGGGCCGAGAGCTCTGCCTCCCGAAGGCAGGGGTAACCCTCGGAACCTCGTGCCGCGACTTCCCGACTCACGCGGGAAGCCTCGGTCTACACCGGGCGCACGCGCAATACCGCGCCTGCGGCCCCGGGCCACCTCGGTGACGAGCACCCTCATCGCGACCGTCGGGCCCGCCTCGACGAAAGGGTGCGTCGAGGTTATCACCCCAGGCGTGGGGGACGCTACGACAGCGGGGAGGATCGGAGTCCCTCGCCCGAACCACCCGGTCCGCAGGTCTTCAGCCGAGCCATTCGGCGGGCGCCGTTTCCGCCCCGATTCCGACCCCCGACTACTATCGCAAAGTACTCGGGGAAACGAGACCGGAATTGTGGCTTGCGGACTACCGCTTGGCCTGTCAACTGGGTGGGACAGACGACGACGACCTCATCATCTGCAACCTCCCCCTGTTCCTCTCCGATACCGCTCGCGCTTGGTTGGAGCACCTGCCTCCGGGGCAGATTTCCAACTGGGAGGATCTGGTCCAGGCTTTCGCCGGCAACTTCCAGGGCACGTACGTACGCCCCGGGAATTCCTGGGACCTCCAAAGCTGCCGGCAACAGCCGGGAGAGTCCCTTCGGGACTACATCCGGCGATTCTCGAAGCAGCGCACCGAGCTGCCCAACATCACCGACTCCGATGTCATCGGCGCGTTCCTTGCCGGCACCACCTGCCGAGACCTGGTGAGCAAGTTGGGTCGCAAGACCCCCACCAGGGCAAGCGAGCTGATGGACATCGCCACCAAGTTCGCCTCTGGTCAGGAGGCGGTCGAAGCCATCTTCCGAAAGGACAAGCAGCCCCAGGGCCGCCCATCGGAAGATGCACCCGAGGCGTCTACTCCGCCCGGCGCCAAGAAGAAAGGCAGGAGGAAGTCGCAAGCGAAACGCGACGCCGCCAGCACGGACCTTGTCGCCGCCGCCGAGTACAAGAACCCTCGGAAGCCCCCCGGAGGCGCCAACCTCTTCGACAAGGCACTAAAGGAGACGTGCCCCTACCATCAGGGGCCCGTCAAGCACACCCTCGAGGAGTGCGTCATGCTTCGGCGCCACTTCCACCGGGCCGGGCCACCCGCAGAGGGTGACAGGGCCCGCGACGACGGCAAGAAGGAAGATCACCAAGCAGGAGAGTTCCCCGAGGTCCGCGACTGCTTCATGATCTACGGAGGGCATGCGGCGAACGCCTCGGCTCGGCATCGTAAGCAGGAGCGTCGGGAGGTCTGCTCGGTGAAGGTGGCGGCGCCAGTCTACCTAGACTGGTCCGACAAGCCCATCACCTTTGACCGGGATGACCACCCCGACCACGTGCCGAGCCCAGGGAAGTACCCGCTCATCGTCGATCCCGTCATCGGCGACGTCAGGCTCACCAAGGTCCTGATGGATGGAGGCAGCTGCCTCAACATCATCTACGCTGAGACCCTCAGGCTCCTGCGCGTCGATCTGTCATCCGTCCGAGCAGGCGCTGCGCCTTTCCACGGGATCATTCCCGGGAAGCGCGTCCAGCCCCTCGGACAGCTCGACCTTCCTGTCTGCTTCGGAACACCCTCCAACTTCCGAAGGGAGACTTTGACATTCGAGGTGGTCGGGTTCCGGGGGACCTACCACGCAGTGTTGGGAAGGCCATGCTACGCGAAGTTCATGGCCATCCCCAACTACACCTACCTAAAGCTCAAGATGCCGGGCCCCAACGGGGTCATCACCGTCGGCCCCACGTACAAACACGCATTCGAATGCGATGTGGAGTGCGTGGAGTACGCCGAGGCCCTCGCCGAGTCCGAGGCCCTCATTGCCGACCTGGAAAGCCTCTCCCGAGAGGTGCCGGACGTGAAGCGACATGCCGGCAACTTCGAGCCAGCAGAGACGGTTAAGGCCGTCCCTCTCGACCCCAGTGGCGACACCTCCAAGCAGATTCGGATCGGATCCGGGCTCGACCCCAAATAGGAAGCAGTGCTCGTCGACTTTCTCCGCGCAAACGCCGACGTCTTTGCGTGGAGTCCCTCGGACATGCCCGGCATACCGAGGGATGTCGCCGAGCACTCGCTGGATATTCGGGCCGGAGCCCGACCGGTCAGACAGCCTCTGCGCCGATTCGACGAAGAAAGGCGCAGGGTGATAGGCGAGGAGATCCACAAGCTGATGGCAGCAGGGTTCATCAAAGAGGTATTCCATCCCGAATGGCTTGCCAACCCTGTACTTGTGAGGAAGAAAGGGGGGAAATGGCGGATGTGCGTAGACTACACTGGTCTCAACAAAGCATGTCCGAAAGTCCCCTACCCTCTACCTCGCATCGATCAAATCGTGGACTCCACTGCAGGGTGCGAAACCCTGTCTTTCCTCGATGCCTACTCAGGGTATCATCAAATCAAGATGAAAGAGTCCGACCAGCTCGCGACTTCGTTCATCACGCCCTTCGGCATGTACCATTATGTCACCATGCCGTTCGGTTTGAGGAACGCGGGTGCAACGAACCAGCGGTGCATGAACCATGTGTTCGGCGAACATATCGGTCGCACGGTCGAGGCCTACGTCGATGACATCGTAGTCAAGACGAGGAAAGCCTCCGACCTTCTCTCCGACCTCGAACTGACATTCCGGTGTCTCAACGCGAAGGGCGTCAAGCTCAATCCCGAGAAGTGCGTCTTCGGGGTGCCCCGAGGCATGCCCTTGGGATTCATCGTCTCCGAGCGGGGCATCGAAGCCAACCCGGAGAAGATCGCAGCCATCACAAACATGGGGCCCATCAAGGACTTAAAAGGCGTGCAGAGGGTCACGGGATGCCTCGCGGCCTTGAGCCGTTTCATCTCGCGCCTCGGCGAAAGAGGCCTGCCCCTGTACCGTCTCTTAAGGAAGGCCGAGTGCTTCACTTGGACTCCCGAGGCCGAGGAAGCCCTCGGGACCCAGAAGGCGCTTCTCACCCAGGCGCCCGTCTTGGTACCCCCAGCTGATGGAGAAGCCCTCTTGGTCTACGTCGCCGCTACCACTCAGGTGGTCAGCGCCGCGATCGTGGTCGAAAGGCAGGAAGAGGGGCATGCTTTGCCCGTTCAGAGGCCAGTTTACTTCGTCAGCGAAGTGCTGTCCGAGACCAAGATCCGCTACCACAAGTCCAGAAGCTGCTGTATGTAGTGATCCTGACGAGGCGAAAGCTGCGACATTACTTCGAGTCTCATCCGGTGACCGTGGTGTCATCCTTCCCCCTGGGGGAGATCATCCAGTGCCGGGAAGCCTCGGGTCGGATCGCGAAGTGGGCGGTGGAAATCATGGGCGAGGCAATCTCGTTCGCCCCTCGGAAGGCCATCAAGTCCCAGGTACTGGCGGACTTCGTAGCCGAATGGTCGACACCCATTTGCCGACGGCTCCGATCCAACCGGAGCTCTAGACCATGTTTTTCGACGGGTCGCTGATGAAGACGGGAGCCGGCGCGGGCCTGCTCTTCGTCTCGCCCCTCGGGAAACACCTGCGCTACGTGCTCCGCCTCCATTTCCCGGCGTCCAACAATTTGGCTGAGTACGAGGCTCTGATCAACGGATTGCGAATCGCCATCGAGCTAGGGGTCCGACGCCTCGATGCACGCGGCGACTCGCAACTCGTCATCGACCAAGTCATGAAGAACTCCCACTGCCGCGACCCGAAGATGGAGGCCTACTGTGACGAGGTTCGACGCCTGGAAGACAAGTTCTACGGGCTCGAGCTTAACCACATCGCCCGGCGCTACAACGAGACGGCGGACGAGCTGGCGAAGATAGCCTCGGGGCGAACGACGGTTCCCCCGGACGTCTTCTCCCGGGATCTGCACCAACCCTCCGTCAAGATAGGCAGCACGCCCGAGCCCGAGGTGCCCTCGGCCCCGTCCGAGGCAGCCTCGGCCCAGCCCGAGCCATCCTCGGTTCAACCCGAGGAGCCCTCGGCCCCCGAGGGCGAAGCACTGCACATCGAGGAGGAGCAGAGCGGGGTCATGCCAGAGCAGGATTGGCAGACCCCGTACCTGCAATATCTCCGCCAAGGAGAGCTGCCCCTCGGCCGAGCCGAGGCTCGGCGGGTAGCGCGACGCGCCAAGTCGTTCGTCTTGCTGGGCGATGAGAAGGAGCTCTACCACCGTAGCCCCTCGGGCATCCTCCAGCGATGCATCTCCATCGCCGAGGGTCAGGAACTCCTGCAAGAAATACACTCGGGGGCTTGCGGCCATCATGCAGCACCTCGAACCCTCGTCGGGAATGCTTTCCGCCAAGGTTTCTACTGGCCGACGGCGGTGGCCGACACCACTAGAATTGTCCGCGCCTGCGAAGGGTGCCAATTCTATGCGAAGCAGACCCACCTGCCCGCTCAGGCTCTGCAGACGATACCCATCACCTGGCCCTTCGCTGTGTGGGGTCTGGACCTCGTCGGCCCTCTGCAGAAAGCGCCCGGGGGCTACACGCACCTGCTGGTCGCCGTCGACAAATTCTCCAAGTGGCTCGAGGTCCGACCTCTAAACAGCATCAGATCCGAGCAGGCGGTGGCGTTCTTCACCAACATCATCCATCGCTTCGGGATCCCGAACTCCATCATCACCGACAACGGCACCCAGTTTACCGGCAAAAAATTCTTGGATTTTTGCGAGGATCACAACATCCGGGTAGACTGGGCCGCCGTAGCTCATCCCATGTCAAATGGGCAAGTGGAACGTGCCAACGGCATGATTCTACAAGGGCTCAAGCCTCGGATTTACAATGATCTCAACAAGTTCGGCAAGCGATGGATGAAGGAACTCCCCTCGGTGATCTGGAGCCTGAGGACGACGCCAAGCCGAGCCACAGGTTTCACGCCGTTCTTCCTGGTCTACGGGGCCGAGGCCGTCCTGCCCACTGACTTGGAATACGGCTCCCCGAGGACGAAGGCCTACAACGAAGAAAGCAACCAAGCTAGCCGAGAAGACTCGCTGGACCAGCTGGATGAGGCTCGGGACAGGGCCTTACTACACTCGGCGCGGTATCAGCAGTCCCTGCGACGCTACCACGCCCGAGGGGTCCGACCCCGAGACCTCCAGGAGGGCGATCTGGTGCTTCGGCTGCGGCAAGACACCCGAGGGAGGCACAAGCTTACGCCCCCCTGGGAGGGGCCGTTCGTCATCGCCAAAGTTCTGAAGCCCGGAACGTACAAGCTGGCCAACAGTCAAGGCGAGGTCTACGGCAACGCTTGGAACATCCAACAGCTACGTCGCTTCTACCCTTGAGATGTTTCAAAATTGTTCATATACCTCGCACCCACGCAAAGTTTAGTCAACAAGGAAGGGTCGGCCTCGCCTCGGCAAAGCCCGACCCTCCCTCGGGGGCTAAAAGGGGTGAAACCCCCTCTGCGTCAAAATTTTCCTCGAACCAAAAAATCTCTTTTATCAGAATATCTTTCGTGCTTTTTGACTACTTCGAAAAGTGGGTCCTGGAAACGACGGAGTACACGTAAGCAGTCAAGGCTGACCGAGCCGAGGGACTCCTACGCCTCCGGGATACGGATACCTCACTCATCACCTTCTGCGATAAGTAACTCGCGCTCGGATAAGGTGACTCCGCGGATCGAACAAGTCTCTACGTTCGGAAGCTCTTCTGTTGAAGCGATTCTTCGAGTTTTCTCGACTAAGTCGGTGATAGGGCCTCATGGACGAGTAAAAGTGCGCGTAAGCGGCAAGGCCGACCGAGCCGAGGGATTCCCACGCCTCCGGGATACGGATACCTCACTCCTCACCTTCCGCGAGAAGCAACTTTCGCTCGCACAAACATCCCTGTTACCGACAAAAAGTCCAGATGCTTGGAACAGGAGGAAAAAGGACGCAGCTTTACAACACAGCAAGGGTGTGTGTTCTGGCCTCGACGGCCGCACAAAGCACACGCTACAAGACAGGCTGATCCTGCAGGCTCAGGTCTTGGCGCTGGAAGGGGGCGGCGACACCCTCGGCATCGACAGCTCCTTCGGCAAGGCCCGAACTAGCCTCGGACGGCGACGCGGTCCGAGGGCCTCCGCTCCAAAGGACGGCGTCATCACCACGCCCTGGCGATCGTTGTCAGGGACTTCTCCGGGAATCCGGCCCGAGCAGGCGGCTCGGCCAGCCACCTCCGGGGCCTCGGCCAACCACCTTCCGAGGGCACGAGCCCGGTCCGAAGCCTCGGCTGACCGACTCCGGTGTCGATCCTGTCAGCGGACAACCCGGCTAGGCTCCGGCCAACCAGGTTTCATTCCTGAGCTAACTCTGCCTCTGCCCATGCTGATATCGCTACCCCCGGCCTCGGCTCGTCGAAGAGCGGCCGAGGGGTCTCTTTAACTAAGCTAGAGGAGCCTCGGACAACAGGGCCGACCGAGCCGAGGGACTCCTACGCCTCCGGGATACGGATACCTCACTCGTCACCTTGACACGGGGCGACTCATGCTTAGTAAAGCGGTTCAGACAATCAGCGGACGAGTCTTAGTGCTCGGAAATGAGGAAAAAACACGGCTCCGTGCCGTAATTACATACACGTTCAGGCCCCGAAAGCCAAAATAAACAAAAAACCCGGCACTCGAGGTGCCATTACAAACAGAACTCCGGTTCCCCCCCCCCCGCAGGGACGAACAACCCCACTCGATAGGGGCGGGCCCGCGGGGCGGCGGAAAAACTCTCACCCCCCGAGGACGAGAGCCAGCCATTCGGGCCGGGAGACGGAGACCCAGGGCTACTAACGGAGTTGGCAATCTCATCGATAGAGAAGCCACTTCCGTCCGCCGACGCCTCGGGACGCGCCGGCGGGTCTTCGCCCGTGGTGGGGCCGTCCAGGGCATGGGCGCCGCCCTCGCGGTGCACGGCGCCATCGTCGTCCGGACGGGGGACGCGGCGTGGCGCCCCGGCTGTGCGACGACGACCCGCCTCCTCCGGCATGGCTGGAGGAAGTCTCCGTGAAGCTGGAGGATGCCGTTCTCCCCCAGACGCATGGGGAAGAAGAGGGCAACCGACCCACACGGAGACAGCCCCCTGACTCGCCTCGTCCTCCCTCTTGGCCTGGTGATGAAAGTCCTTGAGGCTGAGGGAGGGGTAGAGGCCGCAGCCCGGCTCGCTTTCCCCCACCATCAAGCCGGAGGTCGCCCTCTTGGGTGACCCCCGGTGGAGGGGTGCAGCCGGGCTGCCTGATGAAAATCCTTGAAGCCGAACGATGGCCGAAAGGTACCCGCTCCCAAGGAGTGGTGTCCCCCGACGATGAGGCACGGAGACGGCGGTTTCCCCCATCCGGGGGCTTGAAAGGTGGAAAGACACGACGCATAAGGGAGGAAGAAGACATGGTCGCCTTACGAAAGGGGTCGCCCTCCTTTTAAAGGCAACTCTCCATGCTCGCGCCCCCAACCGTCACGGGCTGAGTCTTCTCCAACACGCCTCCAAAGCCCTCCCCTGCGGCGCGGGGGCTAGGACCCACCTGTCATGCGGACCGGCTCCGAGCAAAAGAAGCCGAACCGCCGTGTGCGGCGTGCGCGCAACCACCCAGCGGTTACAAGTGACCCTCCACTTTTGCCCAGACCAACGGGCGAAGGGGGCGGGCAGCCATGCGGGCGGCATGCAACCGCGCCAAGTGGACGCGCCTCTCCGACTCCTGACAGGCCAGCACGGAGGCTCAAGCCCACGCGTCGCGCAACCGGCGCGCCGGATGCTGCATGTAAGCCACTATGCCACTTGCGCCACCACCGCACCTCCTCGGTTGCGGAACCAATACCGCGACCCAAGGCGGCCCAGCGCGCGGCCCAGCTGCGCCAGCCTGACGCAGCGGTCAAACACGGTCAAAAGTGGGCCGGCAGTAATGACAGTGGCAGGCGCGCAAGAGCAGCGATCACGCCATCAGCCAGGCTCACGTCCCATCCGGAGGCAGCAAGAGAACCCCCTCTCTCTCACGGTGTGGAGACAACACGCCCGTGACCCGTTCCTCGAACGGCTCGCGCACGCGCAACGGCGGCTCCGCCAACTACTCGCCCCGGCGCATTAACTCCGCGGCTCAACGGGAAGCGCTACGGGTGGGAGCAGCTGGCGACGTTTCGCCTTCACCAAAACAACCACACCGAAAAAGGTACGCCACGACGTTCAATTTCGAATCCTTTTTCCCTTTTTCCTTCTTTCTCTATCTCTTGCAACAGGGACCGGGAAAGGGGATACCCCCAAAGGGATCCTTCCCCGTGAAGGAACTAGGCTCCGAGCCTCCTTACTGATCAGGGGTTCGAAGGCTGGCCCCCCGAGGGGTTCAACAGCCGCGTCAGGTCGCGTGGGCCCGACACCCACTACTGGTCAGGGGTTCGAAGGTCGGCCCCCGAAAGGTCCCACGACCGCCTCAGGCTACCCGGGCTCCGCGCCCATTACTGATCAGGGGTTCGAAGGCTGGCCCCCCGAAGGGTTCACAGTCGCCTCAGACACCGAGCGAGGGATGACCAGGGGTACGTTCGATACATAACCAAGGCTCGGGCTGCGCTCCCGAGGTACCCTAGGACATTTCCGAGACCAGCGGGAACGACTCTGTAACGGAATCCCATCGGAGGGAGGCAACGAGCCCTCGGACCCCGTCGCCAGGGGACCGGGTCCGGCAGATCACCCGCAGGTACTTTTGGGCGTGCCTCCGGGCCCCTAGCCGACCCCCAACGAACGGGGCACGGACGTCCACTCGGATTACCCGATTGCAGCTCACCGGAGACACCATGTTCGGTGCCCATCGAGGGTAACATGGTGCTCTCCCCCCCTCCTCCTTGCGGAAAGGCGACGTAGGGGCGTATGTAAAAAAGCCGAGTCTGTCCCTGATCGTCCTCTCGCTCTGTGCTGAGGCTCGGGGGCTGCTCTCGCAAACCCGGCTCCGGCCGAACCGTTGACAGCGTCAACATACCAGCCCGAGAACTTGGGCCCCGACAGTGCACCTGGGCTACGACCTGTTCGCATGAGGGAACCACCAGACCAGCCGAAGCATTACGCAAGGCATTAAGACCTCGAAGGGAGTGAAACCACTCCTCCGAGGCCTCGGGGGCTACACCCGGCGGGTGCGCTCGCGCGCACCCACCGGAACAAAGTACAACCGAGAAAGGCTGGTCCCCTTGCAAAAAAGTGCGACAAAAGCCTCCAAGCGAGTGTTAACACTCCCTTCGAGGCTCGGGGGCTACTGTCGGGGACCATAATTAGGGGTACCCTCAAGACGCCTAATTCTCAGCTGGTAACCCCCATCAGCATAAAGCTGCAGAGGCCTGATGGGTTTGATTAAGTCAGGGATCAGTCCATACGAGCGACTTGATCACGCCACGCCCGAGCCTAGCCTCGGGCGAGGGCAGCCGACCCTGAGATATTTCCGTCTCGCCCGAGGCCTCCTCTTTCACGGCAGACGCATCTCCGGCTCGCCCGAGGCAATGCCTTCGATAAGAAGTAACCCTGACTAAATCACCGCGCCGACCGACCAAATCACTGGGGCCTTTAACGCAAAAGGTAAGACTGACGGGTAGCCAGGCTTGGCCAAAAGCGCCAGAGGAAGCTCCGCCCGACCCAGGGCTCGGACTCGGGCTAAGGCCCCGGAAGACGGCGAACTCCGCTCCGCCCGACCCAGGGCTCGGACTCAGGCTAAGGCCCCGGAAGACGGCGAACTCCGCTCCGCCCGACCCAGGGCTCGGACTCGGGCTAAGGCCCCGGAAGACGGCGAACTCCGCTCCGCCCGACCCAGGGCTCGGACTCGGGCTAAGGCCCCGGAAGACGGCGAACTCCGCTCCGCCCGACCCAGGGCTCGGACTCGGGCTAAGGCCCCGGAAGACGGCGAACTCCGCTCCGCCCGACCCAGGGCTCGGACTCCACCCCGACCTCTGCCGAACGACCTCCGCCTCGCCCGACCCAGGAGCTCAGGTTCGGCCTCGGCCATGCAGGACAGACTCGACCTCGGCCTCGGAGGAGCCTCCACGTCGCCCGACCTAGGACACAAGCCCGCCACGTCAACAGGAAGCGTCATCATCACCCTACCCCGAGCCGACTCGGGTCGCAGAGAGCAGGACCGACGTCCCATCTGGCTAGCCCCACCAGACAAGCAATGATGGCACCCCGCTGGGCCATGACGACGGCGGCTCCCAGCTCCCTTACGAAAGCAGGGGGACGTCAGCAAGGGCCCAGCCACTCCAACAGCTGTCCCTCCACCCGGCTCCATTGCTTCTCCGACAGCCACGACGCTACATTAGCTGGGTGCCAAGATCTCTCCGGCTGCCACCTTGGCATGTACTTAGGGCACTAGCACTCCCCCGCTAGACACGTAGCACCTTGCTACACCCCCATCTGTACACCTGGATCCTCTCCTTACGCCTATAAAAGGAAGGACCAGGGCCTTCTTAGAGAAGGTTGGCCTCGCGGGGACGAAGGGCAGGGGCAGGCGCTCTCTCGGGGCCGCTCGCTCCCTTCACCCGTGCGGACGCTTGTAACCCCCTACTGCAAGCGCACCCGACCTGGGCGCGGGACGAACACGAAGGCCGCGGGATTCTCCGACTCCCTCACGACCCGGCTCCGGCCACCTCGCTCTCGCTCTCTCTCTCTCTCCCCCCTTCGCGCTCGCCCACGCGCTCGACCCATCTGGGCTGGGGCACGCGGCACACTCACTCGTCGGCTCGGGGACCCCCCGGTCTCGGAACGCCGACAAATACCATGGTGTTTTGCTTAGCTTTACTTTATCCCGCTCGCGAGGAATCTCCACAACTTGGAGCCTCTCGCCCTTACACTTTGATGTTCACAAAGAAGCACGGAGTAAGGAGGGATGAGCAACACACACACAAGACACGAAATCAGAGTGACAACACGCACACAAGTTGCAACAAGAGCTCACAACACAACCAGACGAGTTCACAACTCAAATAGAGCTCTAGATGCTATCACGAAGAAACAAAAGCACGGAATCGAGGTCTTGGTGCTTAGGAATGCTTTAAGAATGCTTGGTGTGTTCCTCCATGCGCCTAGGGGTCCCTTTTATAGCCCCAAGGCAGCTAGGAGCCGTTGAGAGCATTCCAGGAAGGCAGATCTTGCCTTCTGTTGCCTGGCGCACCGGACAGTCCGGTGCACCACCGGACACTGTCCGGTGCGGATTTCTTTCCTTCTGTGGCACAGCCGACCGTTTGAGATCCAGAGCCGTTGGCGCACCGGACACTGTCCGGTGCACACCGGACAGTCCGGTGCCCCCTTCTAGCCGTTGGCTCGGCCATGTGTCCCGCGCAGATCGCGCAGCCGACCGTTGGCCCGGCCGACCGTTGGCTCACCTGACAGTCCGGTGCACCACCGGACAGTCCGGTGAATTATAGCCGTACGCCGTTAATTACTTCTCGAGAGCGACGACTTCGCATGTGAACGGCTCACCGGACAGTCCGGTGCACCACCGGACAGTCCGGTGATTTATAGCCGTACACCACTGTCGAAGTCCCGAGAGCAGCAAGTTCGCCAGAGCCAGCCTGGCACACCACATACTGTCCGGTGCACCATCAGACACTGTCCGGTGCACCCAGACTGAGCAGACTTTGGCTGAACAAAGCCATCTCTTTTCCAACTTGATTTTTCCTGTTTCCAGCACTTAGACACAATACATTAGTCCATAAAACAATGTACTAAGTCTAGAAACATACCTTTACTTTTGATTTGCACTTTGTCCATCACTTGGGATACTTTAACACTTAAGCACTTGTGTTGGCACTCAATCACCAAAATACTTAGAAATGGCCCAAGGGCACATTTCCCTTTCAGGGTCCACGCCAGTCCACCAAGGTCCGCCCACAGCGCAGCCCGAGCCTCGAGTAGTGCTAGAGAGAACACCCCAACAACGGCGCCTTGAATCGATCTCTAATCGCACGACATCGATGGGAAAAAGGGAGAGGAAAGGAGGGGGTTGGCCTTAATATATAGAGGGTGAGGCGAGGCCAGATAGTGACGAGCAGATCTCGGCCAGGTCGTTGGGTCAGCTCGGATTGCGGAGGTGCGGTTATGGCAGCGCGGTTCCGATTTGGGCGGAGGTGGGGGATGACGTGTGGGTCCCGCGCGGTAGTGAACGGCTCGAGATTGACGCAGCTGGCACGGGGGTCGGTAGTGCATTGGGCGCATGGTGACTAGCGCGTGGGCTTAGGATGCCAGACCACCACTGACCATGCGCGCATAGACCATGACTGACCGCAGGGTCCCGCAGACCAGTGTCGCGGTGCATGGAAACTGACTGGGCCGGGGTGGGCCGCGCTCGTGCAACAGGAAAAGCTCGAAATCGAGGGTTTTGGCACGGGCCACCTCCCATTCTCTTTTCTTTATTATTTTGAATTTCCTTTTTTGTTTTCTTTTTTATTTGTTTGAATCTCAAATTTGAATCCAAATTTTGCTATGAATTTTGTGCCAAGATTTAAATGTACAAATTAAAAATACTAGTATGAAAAGGTATATTTATTTATATATTTTTCTTCACATTGTTTATAGGGTTTTCCTTTTCTCCTCTTTTTTTTCTAGTTCATTTTCAATTTCTAGATTGCAAATTAGGTTAAAACTCATTCTCATTACTAGTGTATTTTTAGTATTATTATTAAAAGCATAAGCAAATAAACTCCAACATGATGCATAGATTATTTTAAGTGTCATTAGTTAATTATTCACTTTAATCATGGCTATTCACATGTCCCAATAATTGGGAGAAAATACATGTAAGAAGATCACCCTTCTCATATTAGTTACAAGTTGGGTATTACAAATCCTACCCCCTTTAAAAATAATCTCGACCTCGAGATTAAGAGGAACTAGGGAAGAGGTTGGGAAATTCTATTCATAGCTCTTCTTCTCTCTCCCAAGTAGCCTCATCTTCACCATGGTGACTCCAT
The DNA here is from genome assembly GCA_029449295.1 of Zea luxurians. Classification (NCBI taxonomy): domain Eukaryota; kingdom Viridiplantae; phylum Streptophyta; class Magnoliopsida; order Poales; family Poaceae; genus Zea; species Zea luxurians. Next base: position 86,373 of record JAOPSE010000970.1, read on the forward strand.
TGCACTTTGCACATTTTGATCACTTTATTCCTTGTAACCCGAGTCAGAGTGTCGATGATCTTGATAGGATACTCCGTGTAAGTTAGATCACCTTGCACACTGAGTACTTCCATTGGTAATTGTTCCTCTGGGACACGGAGACACTTCTTGTAACACCCTGATTTTGGGGGTATAAAATTTCTTTCTAATTATCACCCAAAATCAGGTGTTACTCTTCCTTTTCTCACTCTAGGTTTTCTCCCTCTCTAGATTCTCTCTCCCTTTCTCCCTTTTAAGTAGAATTAGCTTAAGTTAGAGAGATTTAATTATTTATTTTGCTAAAACATTTTGGGTCATGACATGTTGCATCATGCTGAGCTTAAAATATTTTTTGGAGTGTTGCACATGTTTGAATTTATTTGAATTTGAAACCTAGTTTGAATTTGGATTTGAAAACCCTATAGAAAAAGAAATGAAAAAGGAATTAGAAAATCCAGAGAAAAGAAAAGGAGAAAGCAGCCCAGCCGGCCCAGCTAAGCCCAGCCAGGCTGCGCGCCTGCGCCGCCTGATAGAAGGACCCCACCTATCAGCGACAGTATTCCCTCGCGCGTGCCCTCTCTCTGTTGCTCGCTGCCCAGTGGGGCCGATCTGTCGGCACCAGTTTCCTTCGCCCGCGCGCTCTCTCTCTGCCTCGTGGGCCCAGATCGCCAGTCGTCGAGCCGTTGCCCCGAGCGTCCCTCTTTTCTCTCTCTACGCCATGGGCCAGCCCTGTCAGCTCCGCCCTCTCCGCGCGTCGCCGTGGACCAGTGCATGCGCACTCGCGCACGTCGCCGGGTTTCTCGGCCACGACGCCTGCCCACGCGCCCAACTCCTTTCCTATAGCCCCGTCGGTGCCCCGCGCACACCCCTCACCTCATTTCGCACACCCTCACCCTCTCTCGCGCTCTGCCCTCGCCGCCAGCCATCGCCGGAGACCCGCGCCCGCGTCCCCGGCCATCCAGCTCGCTTGAGTCCGCGCCAAGCCTCCTCGAGCTCCGCCCCGAGGTGAGACACCTGTCCCCATGCTCAATTTCCCTTATTGTGCCCTATGCTCGGCCAATTTCACCCTCACCGGTGTTCGGCCGCGGCGGTTTGCCGTGCTCGCGCAGTGGCTGGCCGATTTGGCCTGGTTTAGTTCACCGGAGTAGGTCTCTGTGTCACCCCTATCTCTACTGAAGCTAGTTCAAGCCTTAGCGCACCTTAAGTCCCTTCCCCGTGGCCGGAATGCCTCACCAGAGTTTCTCCGGCCCGCCCGAGACCACCTCACCGCCGCTCTCCCCTCTTTGCCCATAGATTCGTGGCCTCTTCCCTGCCATCGAGTTCGCCGTGGCACCCTCTTCCCCTCTGCCCCAACTCCGGTGACCCTAGAGCCACCCTAGCTCGCGCCTGCCTCAACTCCGATGACTTCACCGCCGCGGAGAGGAGCGACGCCGCCCTCAGCCATCTGTTTTCCCTCGGTCTGATTTCCCCACCCTCCAATTCAGATCGCGTGGCCCGGACCGCGGGATACCGCTTCGTGCACGCGAGCCTGACACGCCCTGGCTCGCCTGTCAGCGCCACCCGTAGCCGCTCATCCTTTCCTGGTCAGTTTTCTTCCGTCCGATCTTGATCGAACGGCTCGGACCCCCTCGTACCCACTCGGACCCCCCTCGGACCCCTTCGGACCCCCTCCGTCCAATCTTGATCGAACGGCTCGGACCTCCTCGGACCCCCCTTGGACCCGTGCGGATCCCTGTAGTCGTCCGCTTTCCGCCTGGCGCTGGGCCTGCTCGGTCAACGCACTCTTTCCCCCCCTCTATCGCTGACACTCCCTGGCCCGCCTGTCAGCGCTCGCCTGCCAGCGCGCGCGCGCCCTCGGCCATAGATCTAATCTCGGCCATTGTTTTAGATCTGACGGTTAGATTCACCCGATACCCCTTCACATGGTAGTTTTCGTAAAGTGACCCTTGGTTTACTGGAAATAAACCCGTCGTCCCTGGTTTTCGCGCGTAGACCCCTGTAGTCTTGCAGATTTAGCCCTGGACTTTTAAATATTCACATAATTAGACCTAATTTCATATTTTGAATTCCCAAACTTGTTTATTTCATATCTTTTGCATATGAACTCCGAATTTGGTGATTTAAATTGCAAAATGTTCATAGGATTATTCTCTGTTTAAATAAAATGGTTTCATTTACTGTCTGCACATTCTAATTTTTATGATTGAATATGAACTAATATAGATGTAGTTTGATTTATTTAATAAAATAAATAAAAGGAGAACCCTAGAGATTTAATCATGTTTAAACTTGTGAGATTAATGATAGGTTCATCTCTGTTCTAAATTATAGGTCACAATAAAATATATTGATACATGCTTATGTACTTGTAAATAACACTTAGGGAAATAATAATCTATTTTCAAATAGAGTTACTGTATGCCATAGTTTATGTTATACTTTGAATTCATTATCCCTTATAAAGTATTATGTTTTTTAAGATGTGTTCCAATGTTTGTACATATTTGGTGTGATGTTCATTTGTACTTTCCAAATATATTGAATGCATGCTCGCTTCATTTAGACAACGAGCAGTTCGTAGTTCCTCAGTGTGTTGCTGGAGACCTCCCTAAGCAACAACCTAGTGAAGGCAGGTGTCCTCGGACCTATTATGTCCTACATACTTTATGATTCACTGTCCCGCATTACTTTATGAAACCTAAGAATTGACTAGTCTATATTCACTTATCCTTGTTTGCCTTTTAGGTTACTATGGTTAGCATGTTGCTATTGCCTTAACTTAATCAATGAACATGATGTGAACCTTTATGATACGATACTATTATCCTATTTATGTGGATGATCTTGTGATACCTTAGGGGGCTCAGGCCTTTTTACTTAGTACCTCTCCGTAAGGACCTATTCGTGGAGTGACCACCCGGGGTAACAGTACAACCATGAGGGTGGAATGGGACGCCCTTAGCTGATTAATTAGATGAACCTGGGGGTGTAGTTGGCTTTGCCGGAGGGCCGTCAATGGGGGCCGGGGCGTAGTGCTCGCTCTGCCAAGGTTGGGGTGCAGAGGTTCATTCGATTTGGTTTTTGTTAGTCACCCACCTTGGGGAGGTGTACTGCGTTTGTACGACTAGCGAAACCTAACGAGCAGCTATGCACCAGGGGAGTCTTTGTAAAGGCTACATAGTGAGACCCTACTAGGTCACCTTGGTAGTGATCAATGGAGAGTCATGATCTTCGGGCAGAATGGGAATCACGACTTGTGGGTAAAGTGTACAACCTTTGCAGAGTGTTAAAAACTGGTAAATCAGCCGAGCTCACGGTTAAGAGCAGCCTTGGGATCCTCTTTGATTAGAAGAACTTTGGATACTTTTATGTTGATGATTAACTATGATGTTATAAAATCTCATCTTTGGTATTTCCTCTTTTGAGGAGGTACTTTTAGGTAATAACTGGGTTTATTACTAAAACTTGGCTCTACTAATAATAATAAATACTTGACTAACCTAAAAGCAACTGCTTAACCTCAACTCCACATACAGCTAGTCCACTTTAGCCAAACGGGACATTTGCTGAGTACGTTGATGTGTACTCACCCTTGCTTTACACACTACCCCCACCCCAGGTTGTCTCCACTGTTCTCAATGCTCAGGAGGTGATGCTGGCAACATGGAAGATTTTGAGGTGTGACATAAGTGGTATCAAAGCCATTGCTGACTGTAGGACCGCTAACCTAGACTAGAATGGTCGCCCTAAGGACTATAGACCCTTACTCTTACCTTGACCTTAAAGTTCTTTCAAAAGTTGGTCATCTTGACCAACTCTATGTTATCTACTTATCTCAAAAAGTTTTGTCTCACTTTTCTATCTGTTTACTTTCTGGTCTCATAGTTCTACTCTTACTCTTGTGCTTATGATGTCTTTTGTAGATGGCTCGTCTTAGGTGCATTGCACGTAAGTCTGTGATCCCCTTTTTGCCTTCTTGCTAGGCGGAGCGTCCACTTCATCGCATAATGCCAGGTCAGTCCAGTCATCTGGAGAGACTGCATCATCGCCTGCACGAGGAGCAGGAGTGTTGATGCCAGGAGCAGGAGCAGCAGGACTCTTCCCCCTCGCCTTAGTAGGAGGTGGAGTCTGAGAGGCCGCCTTCCCCTGCACCTCAGCCAGAGATGCCCCCTGCACCACCTCAGGGCATCCCGGATGCTGGAGGAGACCCTAACAGAGACGGAGGCGGAGACGACGACGATGCCAGTGGAAGTTCGAGCCACAGCATGGAGCTTTCGGAGGAGCCAGAGCCGGAGGGATGGATCGCTAGACCCATCACCCATGATGCTGCTCGTGGGTGTCACTTCCACGACGCTCTCAATACCCTGTTGTGTCAGGCCTTCGACTGACACACTTGGTCCATCGAGTACCATTGTGTAGTCTACCAACATCGTCATGGGCTATACTCGGACCAGTGGGAGGCTACTTGCTTGGTGCGCCATCCGGACGATGATCTCCAGGGTGCGGAGGCCTTCTCAGAGCACTATTCTATTACTGAGAGGCACACTGTCGAGGTAGCCATGCAAGATGCAGCACGACGAGCACTTTCTCAGTATTGCTCGTTGTTCAGCGGGGTAGCTGATGGCCTTAACCTGAAGTACTACCCTCGCCATTCGACTGGCAGTGCTGGAGGTGTGATTGTCTCGCCAGTGGGTGAGGGCAATCCTAGGCTGAACAGCATGGTCAATCTGGTCGCCATGCTCAACATAGAGTTGGACCATGCCCTTGACGAGTTGGGCAAGGTTCGGGCGGAGGTTGCGGAATTGCGTGCTGAGTGCGCTGCACGCCACTATCTTGATGGTGGTGCTCCCGCCCCTATCGGGATTCAGCACCCTTACCGTTCACTGCCCCGTGGTCGCTTCAACTATGGTACCCCAGACTGCAGGACCCGCATAGATTTGGATCCCTAGATCGACAGAGTCGGAGTCTGTAATAATGTTTAATTCAGTGTCTTAGTCTAGCCAGTCTTAGTCAGAGTTAGTTTGGTTATCTTTTGTTGGATGCTTGTTATGATGGACATGTACTAAAGTTGGATCTTTGTTATGATTGTCACCAAGGTGTGGGTATCCCCTACAACTTGGTGTAGTTATTAATAAAGTTAGTTATTTAGTTGGGTAACCCATTTGTCTCCACTTTCCTCCTTATCTGAGAAGCTGTCAGTGAAGATGATCAATTGTCCAGTGCTGTGAAGATTTTCGTATATCTTTTCTTATGCTAAAAGACTGCAGAGTCAGATTTGATATATATGTGTGATTCCTACAGATGTCTGAGAACAGGCGCAGAGGTGTGAGGCGTACTTAGCCAGAGCAGCAGGCACCTCAGGAGGATGCAGCCTAGCAGCTGCAGTTGCCACCGCCACCATCAATGACCATTGAGCAAATGTTCTTGATGTAGACTCAAGCAGTCCAGGCAATTGGTCAGACTTTAGCAGCAATGCAGCAGATCAAGCAGCAGCCACCACCACCTCAGCCTCCAGTGCAAGTCCAGATGCCTCAAGTGCCTAGAGACAAGCGGGCAGAGTTCATGAGGGGCCATCCCCCAATCTTTGCCCACTTTGCTGACCCCATGGACGCTGAAGATTGGCTTCGTACTATGGAGCACGAGTTGCACACTGCCCAGTGCAACGATCGTGAGAAGGTGTTGTATGGTCCCCAACAGCTGAGGGGAGCAGCACAGTCTTGGTGGGAGTCCTACCTCACCACCCATGCCAACCCTGAAGCCATCACTTGGGAGGAGTTTAGGGATAACTTTCGTCGCTACCATGTGCCCGAGGGACTGATGATAGTAAAGAAGGAAGAGTTTCTCGCCCTGAAGAAAGGTCCATTGTCCGTCAGTGAGTACAGGGACAAGTTTCTACAGCTGTCTCGTTATGCCCCAGAGGATGTCAACACGGATGCCAAGAGACAGTACCGCTTCTTGAGAGGATTGGTTGATCCCCTCCAGTACCAGCTGATGAACCACACTTTCCCCACCTTCCAGCACTTGATCGACAGAGCAATCATGATAGTAAGGAAGCATCGGGAGATGGAGGACAAGAAATACAATATCAGTGGATCTCAGGTTGGGAGTAGCAGTTGTCCTCACTACTTAGGCAACCCACCTCAGCCATTCAAGCAAGGTCACCAGCATCAGCATCAGCATCAGAACCAATCGCAGCAGTACCAGAGGCAGTTCCTGTAACACCCCAGGTGTTTATATTCTGCTCGACAACGAGTGCGGATTTAAGCACGTAATATCAGTGAATGAGACAGATGCAAAAATTTAATCATCTTCGCCTATTGCGATTTTAATATCGCATCGGTTTCGTCTGTCGCGAGTGCGACATCGCTTTTATCTTCATTTATCCGGGCTCTTCCAAATTTTTTGTGATGTTTGGAACATCGTTGTTCTAAAAATCGGTGCGTCCGGTGATTATTTAAAAATTCATCGCTCGTGCGAATACGAATTCGGAAGTCCGACCCACTTGGACGATTTTTATTCCGAGCAAATTAAATTGAACTCGACAACTAAAATGTTCAGGGCAAAATAATCTAAATCGCGCATCGTCCGAGAGAAATCGTGCGTGAGGTTAGGATCCAATTTATTCGTCGGCACGCTGTTTTGACGACGAAATCGCGTATACATTGCGGATCTGGTTTTGGCTACTTTCGGTCGAATCACACAGAGCAGATTAAAATACCGGAGCCGAACTCGTTTCAATCTGGTCCATTTACATCGTGGCCGGAATAGTCACGAAAATTATCTAAATGAGATTCAGACCGAACCGTCTAAACTGTTATTCTTCTGACTTTTTGTTTCATGATTCGGAAAACTAAAATGTATTCGTATTGCGTATTGACCCACTATACATCACTAAATATCGGGATTCAAAAAAATATCTCTGATTCTTGGTAAAAAAAGAAGAAAAAAAAAGAAAATCAAAAAAATCTACTCGGATCCTATCCCTAGCCACCTAGCTGCCCCCTACCCGGATTTTTTCAGCCGCCGCCTCCCTTCCTTATCCCGTGTGCGCGGCTTTCTTCTTCTTCCAACCACGCTGCTTCCTGGCGTGCCCAGACCTTCTTCCCCACACGCGCAGCCATCCTCTGCTAGATGCTTCCTCAGTCGCGCCCTGAGCTTCTTCCAGCCCGGCTCTGCTCGCCCCCTGTGTCGCGTCGTGGTCTCCCTCCCTACGCACAGCCACCATCGGCCGAGCTCGCCTCGGCCCCTTCGCTCCTCCCATGGTGAGCTCGCTGGGGATGCCCCTGTCCCAGCCGCCTCTCCCTGTGTCTTCCTCCCTGGCCGCGGCTTCCTTCCTCCCTCGCTCCAGCCCTTCGCTCCCTGGGCGTGTCGTGCCCTGGCCCGGTGTCCTCTGCTTGCCACGGCCGCGTGAGCTCCAGCGCCGTGCTCTGCTCGTGGAGCTCCTCCAGCTCGCCGGAGCTCTCTGCTGCGTCTTCCTCCCTGCCCTAGTCTGGCTCCAAGCACTGCGCCCTTGGTCCAAGCTCCCAACTCTTCTCCTCATCTTCCATGGCGCCCTGTTAAGTCCGTGTGTCCCTACGCTCGCCTAGATCTCACGCGTCCCTGCGTCCAAGGCTTTTCCAGTCTGCGCCCCTACTCCTTGATTGGTGCTCGTGCCCTGGCCATGGACATCAATATTGGCGAGCTCACCCTGAGTTCCTTGGCCTGACCGACTTCCTCTGCTCGCTCGTGCCCGGCTGAGTTCACTGGCCACTGCGCCCTGCCGAGGTCCCTCCATGGGCGTGTGCTCCTTCTCCATGCGTTCAGCCAATCATCTTCTACTCCTTCCTAGACGCCGGTCTCGCTCGGCCACATCTGCTTTCCATGGCCGTGCTTCTCTGTCCATTCCCCAGCTCAGCGCCCATCTGTCTTCTCCATCAACAATTCAGCCAAGCTCCCTCGCCGTGGATTCTCCCTGATGCGCGCTCGTCCTGTGTTGAGGCCCCGCTCGCCAGCGCTTCTCTCTGTTGCGTGAGTCAGTGTCCAGCGCCGTAAGACTCCCTGTGCGCGCATCTGTTCCTGGCCATGGTGGTGCTGTAGCGTGACGCTCGCGAGCGTCTCCCTGTGCTCCTTTTGTCGCGATCAGCTGTGGTCCCTGTTACCCGCTAAACCACTGTCATGCCGGGTTATGCCCCGATGCGCGCATCATCAGTCTTCGTTGTGCCACTGCTCCCTGATCCGCGCTACTCTTTGGTCGGTCTCGCGCTCGCCTTCAGTGTCGTGGTCGTGCCCAGGTTCCAGCTCGCGTTTAATTCCCAGCGAGCAGTGCACGACTTTCATTCCGTTGTGTCGCTCTATTGACCTACCTCGCTGTTGTCCTGGTGCTCTGCTTGGTGATTCGATATGGGGCTCATGCGCGACAGTGTGGGAATCATTGTGTCGCGCTACTGTGGCATCCCATTTTGCTCTACCGTGCCCATGACCCCTAGGCCATCTCTAGCCCGCCCGACCGTGACCTCGCTTTGCTTCTCGCGTCGTTACTTGCCAAGTCTTTCCCCTGTCCGTGCCATAAAATTCGCTCGGCCACGGTCTCGTCAAACTATGAAGCTTCCTCGCCGTGCGCTCTGGCATCGGCTGCTGCCGATTCCGCTATAAAGTTCACAAGCGCTCCTTGCTCAGTTTGTTTCGCAGTGGGCAATTTCTCCATGTTCCAATTTCGTGCTGCTCATGTCGACCCTCAGAACTCCTTGTAGTACTCGACCCTGCAAGTCTCCAACTCATCGTCGTTTCGTGCATCCTCAAGAAATACAAAGCGTCGGGTGAAGACGAAGGCCAGCAGTGTGATGTTCACCAAGTGCGCGACAAAAAGCTCGAACATCCTGCGCGACTCAAGTTTGATTCGTCAAAATTATTCAGTCGAGGAAAAGATCTTTAGCAATTGATTACCGAAGAAAAGAAGGCCCCTGGGTGACGTCAACCGGAACCCGTAGTCGTGCTTGCAACTATCGCGTCGAATTAGTCAAGGTAAGTTGATTTGTATTCCCGTTAATTAGGTCTATAAATAGAGTAAATAGAATTATTGGTCTCAATAAATGTTATTAATTTAGCATGCGCATATTGTGATGATCGATTAGATAAATCGGTAAATTAAATAATTAAGATACACAGTTTAAAGAGTTAATAAAAAGCTAAGAATAAAAATAGATATTCTAGCGTTATTAGGTCAATTTAGTTAATGGATGTAGTCGATGCCCTGCTGTGATATCCATGATGCTTACTGCTTGGTTTTAAGTGTTTCGTCCTTTTTTAGCGTAGATTATCTACCTCGTACTCGTGCTCATACATGTGCATCGTGCATCTCATGAGGTACGATAAATAATCGCGTGATGCGGAAGACGACCCAAGTCGACCCCAAGCGTGGGCTAATCCGCATGGTGATGCTGATGGACGAACCTGCCTGATCAAGTGCTAGGACAAGGATGATCGTCAAGTGGACGTCACCTAACAACACTAACCTAGTGTTACCCAGGCAAGCCCCGGTGCATTTGCCACCTCCTTGTTCCTTTTAAAATCTTTCTCACTTACTTGATGCATTAGGTGATAGGAGTTGTGTGCTAAACTATTGCTACATCTCCTTCCTTGGATTATTTCCTAACCCCTGTTTTACAAAAGGTTTTCTTATGCTTAGCTTTGCTTTAGAGAAACAAAATGTTTTGTTTTCTCAGACATGATGTTGCAAAGTGGGTGGGATGTTTTCAAAAATAAAACTTGATGGTGGATCCATCATGGCCATGATGGGTTCAACATCGGAAAAGATGTACCTCTGCCAGGTACCAAACTTTGGGGTTTGAAATGATTAAGCTGAGACCGGGCGGGTGACTTGCACGAGAAGAGAGTCTCAGTGTAGTGTCTCCGTCTGAGTCGATTAAGTACCATCTCGATGTAGGCCTGCTGATCGAGGACCCTTTAACTGGTCAGATGCCTCGTCATGGGTAAGCTTTGCCTCCGTGGCAAGAGGCTGGACAGTGGTGTATCTGTGCTCTCGGTTGGCGTGAACCTGATCTGGTCTTAAGAACCCCGGTGGCGAGTTGACATATGCAAGGGTTAAGTGCTACATATGTCGTTTGATTGGAGATCCTCAGCTGAGTATAATCGATTTGGATCGTCGTACCTTCGCGGTTATGAAGACTTGGTCACTGACTTACACGTAGCATTCCAGTGAACTTAAAGGGTTGATAAGAAATTGACTAGTGCAGGTCAAGTGAATGAACTAGGGTAGAAAGAACCCTAGATGCAGGTAACTTTACTTAACTTGACAAGTAAAAATGGATTTTAAGGATCCACTCATAGTAAGCTTTTCTACAAAACAGAGTCCTTGATTCTTGATAAGCCTTTCCTTGAATCCTTTTAGAGCCAACATACCCTTGATAGTCTTTTCTTTAGTCGGGTAAGTCTTGCTGAGTAATTCCGTGCTCAGGGTTTTATTCCCTGATGTTTTTGAGGCTCTAACCTTGTGCTGATGTGGATGGTGTTAAGTGCCTGTGGGCTTGGCCTTCTTATAAGTCTAAGTAACTCTTCTATACTTCTTATTGAGGATGGTCACTTGAGCTAGCATATATTTCAAACTTATACTTTTGTAATCACTCCGATAAAATAATGTAAAATTTTTGTAATTTGTAAAATTTGGTAATAAGATTTCTGCTGCAAAAATATTGGTGTGTGTGATTTGTATTACTTAATCTCGCGATCTTGGTTGTAAGTGGTTTATCCGATGTCCTTGGGGCAAACGGACGGATCCTGTTAAGTTATCTGGTGCACCTGCATAGCAGTCTGAGGTCTTTGAGATAAGGACAGGTGCATGTGGGCCCGATAACTTGGGAGGTTCTGCCACAGTTTCCTCAGCAGCAGCAGTACCGTAAGAACAACCAGCATGGAGAAAATCACCAGCGTCAGAGCAACTAGGCAGCCCGTCTTCCTGCCCCAGCAACCAACTAGAACAATCAAGCAGTGCCAGCTCAAGGAGAAAGTCGTGCACGTTTCCACTGTGGTGAACAAGGCCATTGGGCAAATCATTGCCCAAAGAAAGCAGTTTAGCAGCAGCCAGCTCCCAATGCCCTAGTTAGGCAGAATGCAATGCAGCAAGGAAGCAACAGCCGTGGGCAACCTCATACCCAGTATGGAAAGGTGAACCACTTGGAGGTCGACACAGTCCAGGAGACTCCATGAGTGGCACTAGGTACGTTTTCAGTCGAGTACCATTCTACAAATGTGTTATTTGATACTGGAGCAACACATTCTTTTGTGACTACATCATGGATAGAATCACATAATATACTAGTAGCACCCATGTATCCACCTATGAGAGTTAGTTCAGTTGGTGGAAGGACCCAAACTGATAGATTTTGCCCTAGTGCAAGAGTTCAAATAAGGGGGATAGAGTTCCCTGCCGATTTGATAGTTATGGGTAACCAAGATACAACTATAGATGTCATCCTAGGGATGAATTGGCTAACCAAGTATCAGGCTAGTCTTAGTTGTGATAAGAGAACAGTGAAGTTAGTGTCCCCATCAGGAGAAGAAGTGTTAGTGCAGTTGATCTTGTCAGAACCTAGAAAAGGGAGTTGTCACCAAGTCACCGCCCATATTGAGGAGATTAAACCATCAGAGGCTATCAGTGTAGTATTAGATTTCCCCGATGTGTTTCCCGAAGAGTTACCAGGTATGCCACCTGAGAGGAAGGTTGAATTTGCCATAGAGCTTATTCCAGGCACCGCCCCTATTTCCAAGAGAGCCTATCGAGTGTCTAGACCAGAGTTGGTGGAACTTAAGAAGCAAATTGATGAGTTGTTGGAGAAAGGCTACATCAGACCTAGTACTTCGCCTTGGGCAGCCCCAGTGTTGTTTTCGGAGAAGAAGGATGGCACAAAGAGGATGTGCATCGATTACCGAGCCTTGAATGAGGTTACTATCAAGAACAAGTACCCCCTGCCTAGAATTGAAGATTTATTCGATCAGTTGAGAGGAGCCAGTGTGTTCTCGAAGATAGATCTGAGGTCAGGTTACCATCAGCTTCGAATCTAACCTTCAGATATACTGAAGACAGCATTCATCACCAAGTATGGACTGTATGAGTTCATGGTCATGTCATTCGGTTTGACGAATGCGCCAGCTTATTTCAGGTACCTGATGAACAGTGTGTTCATGGACTACCTCAACAAGTTCATAGTGGTGTTCATTGATGATATTCTTGTATATTCCCAGAATGAGCAAGAGCATGAGGAGCATTTGAGGAAAGTATTTCAGAGGCTACGAGATTGGCAACTGTATGCCAAGCTTAGCAAGTGCGAGTTCTGGATCAGTGAAGTCCTATTCTTGGGTCATATTATAAACCGAGAAGGACTAACTGTAGATCCAAAGAAGGTAGCAGCTATCTTGGACTGGAAAGCACCAAAAGATGTTTGAGGAATCAAGAGCTTCATCGGAATGGCCGGTTATTATCAGCGTTTCATTGAAGGTTTCTCCAAAATCGCTAGGCCAATGATAGCCTTGCTAGCAAAGAAGGTTGAGTTCAAGTGGACCCTAGCATGCCAGAAGTCCTTTGAGACATTGAAGGAGAAGTTGACAATGGCACCAGTACTGATTCTGCCAGATGTTCACATGCCATTCTCAGTATATTGCGATGCTTCGTACACCGGACTGGGATGTGTGTTGATGCAGGAAGGGAGAGTAGTGGCATACTCATCCCGACAGTTGAAGGTTCATGAGAAGAATTATCCTACTCATGATCTGGAATTAGCAGCCGTGGTTCATGCATTGAAGACCTAGAGACATTATCTTTATGGGCAGAAGTGTGATATCTACACAGACCACAAGAGTCTCAAGTACATATTCACTCAGTTAGAACTGAACATGAGACAGCGAAGATGGTTAGAGTTGATCAAAGACTATGAGCTTGAGATTCATTATCACCCAGGCAAAGCAAATGTGGTTGCAGATGCTCTTAGCAGAAAGAGTCAAGTAAATTTGTTGGCCGCTCACCCGATGCCGTTTGAGCTAGCTAAGGAGTTCGACAGATTGAATCTCGGATTTCTAAACAACACTCAAGGAGTGACAATTGAGTTGGAACCTACTCTAGAGCAAGACATCAGGAAAGGTCAGAAGGATGATGAGAAAGTCAACGAGATCCGGCAGCAGATCAGAGATGGGAAAGGCAAGGATTTCTGCGAAGATGTAGAAGGAGTGGTATGGTTCAAGGACAGACTGTGTGTTCCCGACATCAAATCGATCCGGGAACTGATTCTCAAGGAAGCCCATGAGACTGTATACTCTATACACCCTGGCAGTGAGAAGATGTACCAAGACCTAAAGAAAAGATTCTAGTGGTATGGTATGAAAAGAGAGATAGCTGAGTATGTGGCTATATGTGACAGTTGTCAAAGGATTAAAGCAGAACATTAGAGACCTACAGGTTTGTTGCAACGGTTGCAGATTCCTCAGTGGAAATGGGATGACATCGGAATGGATTTTATAGTCGGTTTGCCCCGCACTCGTACTGGTTATGACTCTATCTGGGTAGTAGTGGACCGTTTGACAAAGGCGGCCCATTTCATACCAGTCAAGACCACCTACAACAGTGTAGTGTTGGCCAAACTATACATGTCTCAGATTGTGTGCTTGCATGGTGTTCCAAAGAAGATAGTATCAGATAGAGGCACCCAATTCACTTCTCATTTTTTGCAGCAGTTGCATGAAGCTTTGGGCACACACTTGAAGTTCAGCTCAGCTTACCACCCACAGACAGATGGTCAAACAGAAAACCAATCAGATTCTAGAGGATATGTTGAGGGCTTGTGCTTTGCAAGACAAGATGGGTTGGGACCAGAGATTACCATATGCAGAATTCTCTTACAATAACAGCTATCAGGTTAGTTTGAAGATGTCACCATTCGAAGCGCTCTATGGGAGGAATTGCAGGACTCCATTGCATTGGGATCAACCTGGGGAAAGACAGGTGTTCGGTCCAGATATTTTGCTTGAAGCCGAAGAGAACATCAGAATGGTCCGAGAGAATTTAAAGGCAGCGCAATCCAGACAGCGAAGCTATGCTGACACCAGAAGAAGAGAACTCAGATTTGAAGTGGGAGACTATGTCTATTTGAAGGTGTCACCTATCAGAGGAACCAAAAGGTTTGGAGTCAAAGGCAAGCTAGCACCCCGATATATTGTGTTGTATCAGATTCAAGCAAGATGTGGAGAAGTGGCTTATCAACTTAGCTTACCAGAGAATCTGTTAGTTGTGCACGATGTGTTCCATGTGTCTCAGTTGAAGAAATGCTTGAGAGTGCCAGAAGAGCAGTTGCTAGCAGAGGATCTTGAAGTTCAAGAATATCTGACTTATATTGAGAAGCCAACTCAAATTCTGGAGACAGCAGATCGGGTCATTCGGAGTAGTACCATCAGGATGTGCAAAAGTTAAATGGGGTCATCACTCAGAAGAAGAAGCAACCTGGGAAAGAGAAGATGAACTAAAAGTCAAGTACCTCGAGCTCTTTTCTAGCTAGCCCTGAATCTCGAGGGCGAGATTCTTTTAAGGGGGATAGGTCTGTAACACCCTGATTTTGGGGGTATAAAATTTCTTTCTAATTATCACCCAAAATTAGGTGTTACTCTTCCTTTTCTCACTCTAGGTTTTCTCTCTCTCTCTAGATTCTCTCTTCCTTTCTCCCTTTTAAGTAGAATTAGCTTAAGTTAGAGAGATTTAAATATTTATTTTGCTAAAACTTTTTGAGTCATGACATATTGCATCATGCTGAGCTTAAAATATTCTTTGGAGTGTTGCACATGTTTGAATTTATTTGAATTTGAAACCTAATTTGAATTTGGATTTGAAAACCCTATTGAAAAGAAATGGAAAAGGAATTAGAAAATCCAGAGAAAAGAAAAAGAGAAAGCAGCCCAACCGGCCCAGCTAAGCCCAGCCAGGCCGCGCGCCCGCGCCGCCTGTCAGCGGCAGTTCTCCCTCGCGCGTGCCCTCTCTCTCTCGCTCGCTGCCCAGTGGGGCTGATCTGGGCGCCAGTTTCCTTCGCCCGCGCGCGCTCTCTCTCTCTGCCTCGTGGGCCTAGATCGGCAGTCGTCGAGCCGTTGCCCCGAGCGTTCCTCTTTTCTCTCTCTGTGCCGTGGGCCAACCCTGTTAGCTCCGCCATCTCCGCGCGTCGCCATGGACCGACGCATGCGCACTCGCGCACGTCGCCGGGTTTCTCGGCCACGACGCCCAAGCATTCCTCTTTTCTATCTCTGCGCCGTGGGCCAGCCCTGTTAGCTCCGCCATCTCCGTGCGTCGCTGGGTTTCTCGGCCACGACGCCCGCCCACGCGCCCAACTCCCTTCTTATAGACCCGTCGGTGCCCTGCGCACACCCCTTACCTCATTTCGCACACCCTCACCCTCTCTCACGCTCTGCCCTTGCCGCCAACCGCCGTCGGAGACCCACGCCCGTGTCCCCGGCCATCTAGCTCGCTAGAGTCTGCGCCAAGCCTCCCTGAGCTCTGCCCCGAGGTGAGACACTCGTCCCCGTGCCCAATTTCCCATATTGTGCCCTGTGCTCGGCCAATTTCACCCTCGTCAGTGTTCGGCCATGGGAGTCCACCGTGCTCGTGCGGTGGCCGGCCGATTTGGCTTGGTTTAGTTCACCAGAGTAGGTCTCTGTGTCACCCCTGTCTCTGCTGAAGCTAGCCCAAGCCTTAGCGCGCCTTAAGTCCCTTCCCCATGGCCGGAATGGCTCACCGGAGTTTCTCCGGCCCGCCTGAGACCACCTCACCGCCGCTCTCCCCTCTTTACCCTTAGATTTGTGGCCTCTTTCTCGCCATCGAGTTCACCGTGACACCCTCTTCCCCTCTGCCCCAACTCCAGCGACCCCGAAGCCACCCTAGCTCGCGCCTGCCTCAACTCCAGCGACTTCACCGCCGCGGAGAGGAGAGATGCTGCCCGCAGCCATCTATTTTCCCTCGGTCTGATTTCCCCACCGTCCGATTCAGATCGCGCAGCCCGGACCGTGGGATACCGCTTCGCGCACGTGCGCCTGACACGCCCTGGCCCGCCTATCATCGCCACCCGCAGCCGCCCATCCTTTCTCAGTCAGTTTTCTTCCGTCCTATCTTGATCGAACGGCTCGGACCCCCTCGGACCCGCTTGGACCCCCTCCGTCCGATCTTGATCAAACGGCTCAGACCTCCTCGGACCCCCTCGGACCCGCTCGGACCCGCGCGGATCCCTGTAGCCGTCCGTTTTCCCCCTGGCGCTGGGCCCGCTCGGTCAGCGCACTCTTTCTCCCCCCCTCTGTCACTGACACTCCCTGGCCCGCCTGTCAGCGCTCGCCCGCCAGCACGCGCGCGCCCTTGACCGCAGATCTAATCTTGGTCGTTGTTTTAGATCTGATGGTTAGATTCACCCGATACCCCTTCGCGCGGTAGTTTTCTTAAAGGGACCCTTGGTTTACTGGAAATAAACCCGCCATCCCTGGTTTTCACGCGCAGACCCCTGTAGTCTTGTAGATTTAGCCCTGGACTTTTAAATATTCACAGAATTAGACCTAATTTCATATTTTGAATTCCCAAACTTGTTTATTTCTTATCTTTTGCATTAGAACTCCGAATTTGGTGATTTAAATTGCAAAATGTTCATAGGATTATTCTCTGTTTAAATAAAATGGTTTCATTTACTGTCTGCACATTCTAATTTTTATGATTGAATATGAACTAATATAGATGTAGTTTGATTTATTTAATAAAATAAATAAAAGGAGAACCCTAGAGATTTAATCATGTTTAAACTTGTGAGATTAATGTTAGGTTCATCTCTATTCTAAATTATAGGTCACAATAAAATAAATTGATCCATGCTTATGTACTTGTAAATAACACTTAGGGAAATAATAATCTATTTTCAAATAGAGTTAATGTATGCCATAGTTTATGTTATACTTTGAATTCATTATCCCCTATAGAGTATTATGTTTTTTTAAGATGTGTTCCAATGTTTGTACATGTTTGGTGTGATGTTCATTTGTACTTTCCAAATGTATTGAATGCATGCTCGCTTCATTTAGACAACAAGCAATTCGTGGTTCCTGAGTGTGTTGCTGGAGACCTCCCTAAGCAACAACCTGGTGAAGGCAAGTGTCCTCTGACCTATTATATCCTACATACTTTATGATTCACTGTCCCGCATTACTTTATGAAACCTAAGGATTGACTAGTCTGTATTCACTTATCCTTGTTTACCTTTTGGGTTACTATGGTTAGCATGTTGCTATTGCCTTAACTTAATCAATGAACATGATGTGAACCTTTATGATACGATACTGTTATCCTATTTATGTGAATGATCTTGTGATATCTTAGGGGGCTCAGGCCTTTTTCTTGAGTACCTCTCCGTAAGGACCTGTTCGTGGAGTGACCACCCGAGATAACAGTACAACCATGAGGGTGGAATGGGACGCCCTTAGCTAATTAATTAGATGAACCTGGGGGTGTAGTTGGCTTTGCCGGAGAGCCGTCAATGGGGTCAGGGCGTAGTGCTCGCTCTGCCAAGGTTGGGGTCAGAGGTTCATTCGATTTGGTTTTTGTTAGTCACCCACCTTGGGGAGGTGTACTGCGTTTGTACAACTGGTGAAACCTAACGAGCAGCTATGCACCAGGGGAGTCTTTGTAAAGGCTACGTAGTGAGACCCTGCTAGGTCACCTTGGTAGTGATTAGTGGAGAGTCATGATCTCTGGGTAGAATGGGAATCACAACTTGTGGGTAAAGTGTACAACCTTTGCAGAGTGTTAAAAACTGGTATATCAGCCAAGCTCACGGTTAAGAGCAGCCTTGGGATCCTCTTTGATTAGAAGAACTTTGGATACTTTTATGTTGATGATTAACTATGATGTTATAAAATCTAATCTTTGGTATTTCCTCTTTTGAGGAGGTACTTTTGGGTAATAACTGGGTTTATTACTAAAACTTGGCTCTACTAATAATAATAGATACTTGACTAACCTAAAAGCAACTACTTGACCTCAACTCCACATATAGCTAGTCCACTTTAGCCAAACGAGACATTTGCTGAGTACGTTGATGTGTACTCACCCTTGCTGTACACACCACCCCCACCCCAGGTTGTCTCCACTGTTCTTAATGCTCAGGAGGTGATGCTGGCAACATGGAAGATTTCGAGGAGTTTCAGGACTACGACGAGTTCTAGTTCTTTCTTAGTGGCAAACCCCCAGTCAGCTGCCTGTGTAGGCTTAACATCTACGTTTCGTAATTCCGCACTTTGATAATTATGTTGAACGATGGTTGTGTATTAGACTCTATGGCTGTCTTGGACATCTTGATGTAATAAAGTACCTTTCCGCTATTTATTTCGAGCATTGTGTGATGATGCCGAATTATGTAATCGTTGTGTACGTGAGTTTCTGATCCTAGCACGTACATGGTTCGCATTCGGTTTGCCTTCCAAAACCGGGTGTGACACTTCTTGAGTTGAGATACATTGAATACATCATGCTGAGAGCACCTAGAGGGGGTGAATAGGTGATCCTGTAAAATCAAACACTAAATATCCACAAAGTTGATTATTAAGATGTTAGTGAAATCAAGTGGCTTTGGAACACGCTCGTGCAGACAAAACAATCGCAAGAAGCAACACACGAGACACGCGATTTTTATCCCGTGGTTCGCCCAAGTAACACTTGCCTACTTCCACGTTGTGGCGTCCCAATGGACAAGGGTTACACTCAACCCCTTTCAAGCGATCCAATGATCAACTTGAATACCACGGTGTTTTTATCTTTGTGTACTCTTCCCGTTTGTGAGGAATCTCCACAAGTTGGAGCCTCTCGCCCTTACAATAAAGATCACAAAGAAAGCACAAGAGTAAGGTTGGGAGAGCAACACACACAAGACTTAAATCCACAGCACAACCACGCACGCAAGCCAAGACTTGAGCTCAAAACACAGCACAGGGAGTTTGCAACTCAAATGGAGCTCAAATCACTAACACAGCGAATCAAATGCATGGAGATGGAGTCTGGGAGTCTTAGAATGTTTCTTGAGAGCTTGGTGTGCTCCTCCATGCGCCTAGGGGTCCCTTTTATAGCCCCAAGGCAGCTAGGAGCCATTGGAGATCAATTTGGAAGATCATCCTTGCCTTCTATCGAGTGGTGCACCGGACAGTCCGGTGCACCACCGGACAGCCACTGTTCATGTCCGGTGCGCGATCTCCTTCCATATCGGGCGCAGCCGACCATTGCTCCTTGGGGCTGGTTGGCGCATCGGACACTGTCCGGTGCACCCAGCCGGCCGTTGGAGCGGGCCACGTGTTGCGCGTTGATCACGCGGACGACCGTTGCCGCTGGCGTCGTTGGCTCATCGGACAGTCCGGTGAATTATAGTCGCGTCACCTTTTTTCTTTTCCCGAGAGCGACTAGTTCGTCGCTGACGACTCATCGGACAGTTCGGTGCACCACCGGACAGTCCGGTGAATTATAGCCGCGTCACTCCCGAGAGCAGCCGGTTCACCGATGACAAGCCTGCACCACCGGACACTGTCCGGTGCACCACCGGACAGTCCGGTGTGCCAGGCCCAAGCAGGTGTTCGTTGTACACCGCCAACTCTTTTCCAATTCGTTTCTTCCTTTCTCGGCACTGTTTCTAGCACTTAGATAAACATGTTAGTACTCAAAAACAATGTACTAAGTCTAGAAACATACCTTGTACCTTGATTTGCACTTTTCACACATTTAGCACATGAGGACTCAATTAATATGTGTTGGGCATCTAATTACCAAAATACTTATAGAAATTGCCCAAGGGCACGTTTCCCTTTCAATCTCCCCCTTTTTGGTGATTTATGCCAACACATTAGAAAGCAACAAAAAGAAGTGCAACATCAATGCAAATGAAGACCAAATTATTTTTGCTTATGATTTGCCATATTTGGATCACTCTTTGCCACCACTTGGTTTGTTTTTGCAAATCAATGTCTTTTTCCTATCTCTAAGTCAAACACACTTGTTTGAGCAAATAGAGAGATATTCCAAGAGTAAAATTGATCAACTGCCAAAAACTCCCCCTTTTTCCATAATCAAAATTCTCCCCATAATAGACCAAATTTTGCAATAGGAGTATTTTGGACAAATCACAAATTCTAACTCTACTATTTTCAAAATTCACAAGTGGTTGGCTGATCCATTTGCTTTGGCCTTAATTTCTCCCCCTTTGGCATTAAGCACCAAAACAGGATCATTTTTTGCCCTTTAACCCCATTGCCTCACCAAAAATGTCAATTAAGAGCAAAAAGGCAATGAGAGCATAAGTATGAACTTGGAATTAAATACACAAATACCGGAGTGTAGTGGAAGTCTTTTCACCGTCCAAGTTCACTTTCCCTTTCAATGTACCTTTGAGATTACATCAAGTTCACTTTCCCTTTAAATGTACCTTTGAGATTACATCAAGTGTACTCAAACAAACACGTTAGTCTCAAAGGGATCAAGTTGTAGCACATCTCCCCCTAAATATATGCATCATTTGCATACGGACTTGTGAGGTCCGGGGATGACTTGTACAACTTGAGCACCATAAATAAACAATAACTGATTTAAATGCACAAAGTAACATGATCAAAGGCATAAAATACATGTATGCTAAAGATCAATCCAAGTTACGCGAATCTAAGACATTTAGCTCACTATGCAACCTGCAAAACCTTTTCTTATCTAAAGGCTTAGTGAAGATATCGGCTAGCTGGTTCTCAGTGCTAATATGGTACACATCGATATCTCCCTTTTGTTGGTGGTCTCTCAGGAAGTGATACCGGATGTCTATGTGCTTAGTGCGGCTATGTTCAACAGGATTATCCGCCAAGCGGATTGCACTCTCATTATCACATAGGAGTGGGACTTTACTCAGATTGTAGCCAAAGTCCTAGAGGGTTTGCCTCATCCAAAGTAGTTGCACGCAACACTGTCCTGCGGCAACGTACTCGGCCTCAGCGGTGGATAGGGCAACGGATGTTTGTTTCTTGGAACTCCAGGACACCAGGGACCTACCTAGAAATTGGCACATCCTTGATGTACTCTTCATATCAACCTTGCACCCGGCATAATCGGAGTCTGAGTATCCAATCAAGTCAAAGGTAGACCCCTTTGGATACTAGATCCCGAAGCAAGGCGTAGAAACTAAATACCTAAGAATTCGCTTAACGGCCACAAGGTGACATTCCTTGGGGTCAGATTGAAATCTAGCACACATGCATACACTAAGCATAATGTCCGGTCTACTAGCACAAAGGTAAAGTAATGAACCTATCATTGACCGGTATGCCTTTTGATCAACGGACTTACCTCCTTTGTTGAGGTCAATGTGTCCGTCAGTTCCCATAGGTGTCTTCACGGGCTTGGCGTCCTTCATCCCAAACCTCTTCAGAAGATCCTGAGTGTACTTCGTTTGGGAAATGAAAGTGCCATCCTTGAGTTGCTTCACTTGGAATCCAAGGAAGTAGGTCAACTCACCCATCATCGACATCTCGAATTTTTGCATCATCACCCTGCTAAACTCCTCACAAGACTCTTGGTTAGTAGAACCAAATATTATGTCATCAACATAAATTTGGCAAACAAAGAGATCACTGTTGCAAGTCTTTGTGAAAAGAGTGGGATCGGCTTTCCCAACCTTGAAAGCATTAGAAATAAGAAAATCTCTAAGGCATTCATACCATGCTCTTGGGGCTTGCTTAAGTCCATAGAGCGCCTTAGAGAGCTTATATATATGGTCGGGATACCTGTCATCCTCAAAGCCAGGGGGTTGTTCCACGTATACCTCCTCCTTGATTCGCCCATTAAGGAAAGCGCTCTTCACATCCATTTGGTATAGCCTAAAAGAATGGTGAGCAGCATAGGCTAATAAAATTCGAATTGACTCAAACCTAGCCACAAGAGCAAAAGTCTCCTCGAAATCCAAACCTGTGACTTGGGCATAACCTTTTGCCACAAGTCGAGCCTTGTTTCTTGTCACCACCCCGTGCTCGTCTTGCTTGTTGCGGAACACCCACTTGGTTCCCACAACGTTTTCCTTTGGACGTGGCACTAGGCTCCAGACTTCATTTCGTTTGAAGTTGTTGAGCTCTTCCTGCATGGCCAACACCCAGTCCGGATCCTGCAAGGCCTCTTCTACCCTGAAAGGCTCAATAGAAGAGACAAATGAGTAATGCTCACAAAAATCAGCTAAACGTGAGCGAGTAGTTACTCCCTTGCTGATGTCACCCAGAATTTGATCGACGGGGTGATGTCTTTGGATCGACGCTTAGACTTGAGTTGGAGGGGCCCGTGGTGCTTCTTCCTCCATCACTTGATCTTCCTGTGCTCCCCCTTGATCCTTCTCTTCTTCTTGAGGTACCTGTACATCGTCTTGAGTTGGGGGATGCACCAGTGTAGAGGAAGATGGTTGATCTTCTTCATGTGGTTCCTGTGGTCGCACATCGCCTATCGCCATCGTGCGCATTACAGCCGTCAGACTTCTTCATCTATGTCATCAAGATCAACTTGCTCTCTTGGAGAGCCATTAGTCTCATCAAATACAACATCGCTAGAGACTTCAACTAATCCTGATGATTTGTTGAAGACCCTATACGCCTTTGTATTTGAGTCATACCCTAGTAAAAACCCTTCTACTGCCTTGGGAGCAAATTTAGAATGTCTACCTTTCTTCACCAGAATGTAGCATTTGCTCCCAAATACAAGAAAGTAAGAGACATTGGGTTTGTTACCAGTAAGGAGTTTTTAGGAGGTCTTCTTGAGGAGGTGATGCAGATAGAGCCGGTTTATGGCGTGGCAGGCTGTGTTCACAGCTTCCGACCAAAACCGCTCAGACGTCTTGAACTCTCCAAGCATCGTTCTCGCCATGTCGATTAGCATCCTGTTCTTCCTCTCTACCATACCATTTTGCTGTGGTGTGTAGGGAGCGGAGAACTCGTGCTTGATGCCTTCCTCCTCAAGGAACTCTTCAACTTGTAGATTTTTGAACTCGAACCCGTTGTCGCTCCTTATCTTTTTCACCTTTAGCTCAAATTCGTTTTGAGCTCTCCTCAAGAAGCGCTTTAGGGTCCCTTAGGTTTCTGACTTATCCTGCAAAAAGAATACCCAAGTGAAGCGGGAAAAATCATCAACGATTACAAGACCATACTTACTTCCCCCGATGCTGAGGTAGGCAACGGGTCCGAAGAGGTCCATGTTAAGAAGCTCCAGTGGTTTTGATGTTGTCATCACGTTCTTGATGTGATGAGTGCTTCCCACCTGTTTCCCTGCCTGACATGTTGTACAAGGTCTGTCTTTCTCAAAACAGACATCGGTTAGTCCTAACACATGATCTCCCTTTAGAAGCTTATGAAGTTTTGTCATCCCAACATGTGCTAGACGGCGATGCCAAAGCCATCCCATATTAGTCTTAGCCATTAAGCATGCATATAGATCGGCATTCTCTTTCAAAAAATCAACTAAATAGAGCTTGTTGTCTAATACACCCTTAAAAGCTAATGAACATCACTCCTTCTAAAGATAGATACATCTATATTTGTGAATAAACAATTATAACCCATGTTACATAATTGACTCATAGACAATAAGTTGTACCCGAGCGATTCAACTAAAAACACATTGGAGATAGAATGCTCGGATGTGATGGCTATCTTTCCCAATCTTTTAACCTTGCCTTGGTTCCCATCTCCAAAGATGCATCCTGGGAATCCTTGTTCTTGATGTAGGAGGTGAACATCTTCTTCTCTCCTGTCATATGGTTTGTGCATCCGTTGTCGATAATCCAGCTTGAGCCCCCAGATGCATAAACCTGCAAGGCAATTTAATCTTGGGTTTTAGGTACCCAACTCTTGTTGGGTCCTACAAGGTTAGTTATAACAATTTTTGGAACCCATATGCAAGCTTTATCTCCCTTGCATTTGGATCCCAACTTCCTAGCAACTACTTTTGCATTCTTACATGAAAGTACAAAAGAAGCATTACAAGCATGGTAAATAGTAGTAGGACCACTACAAACTCTTCTAGGCGCATGAGACACAACATGATTATGCCTAGACCTATTTCTACCATGAGCATAAGTAGAGCTAGAAGCAACCATAGTATGAGAAGTATGATAATTAGGTAGAACGGCATGATCATAGCATCCATCATTATAAGCATTCCTAGAAAATTTCCTATCATAAATATAGGCATGATTCTTTTGGGTATTGCTAGCCATAGGGGCCTTCCCTTTCTCCTTGTTGAGAACGGGAGTCCTTTGGCTTGTTAAGTTCTTGGTTTCCTTTCAAAAACCAAGTCCATCCTTAATTGAGGGGTGTCTACCAACAGTGTAGGCATCCCTAGCAAATTTTAGTTTGTCATAATCACCTTTGCAAGTCTTAAGTTGAGCATTAAGACTTGCCACCTCATTGTTCAATTTAGTAATAGAAGCAAGATGTTTATCACAGGCATCAACATCAAAATCCTTGCATCTATTACAAATAGTAACATGCTTTACACATGAATTAGTTTTATTAACTTCCTCTAGTTGGCATTTAATTCATCATTTAAATTCTTTAAACTAGACACAGATTCATGGCAAGCAGACAACTCAGAGGATAGCATTTCATTTATTTTAAGTTCTAACACAAGAGATTTTTGAACATTAACAAACTTTTCATGTTCCCCATACAAAATGTCCTCTTGCTTTTCTAGTAGTCTATCTTTTTCATTTAGAGCATCAATTAATTCATTAATTTTCTCTACTTTGGCTCTATCTAACCCTTTAAACAAACCAGAATAATCTACTTCATCATCAGAGGATTCCTCATTGCTAGAAGAAGAGTACTTGGGGGCATCTCGAATACGTACCTTCTTCTCCTTAGCCATGAGGCAAGTATGGCGTTCATTGGGGAAGAGCGAAGACTTGTCGAAGGCAGAGGCAGCCAATCCTTCATCGTCGGAGTCGGATGAAGAGCAGCCAGAATCCCACTCCTTTCCAAGGTGCGCCTCGCCCTTCGCCTTCCTGTAGTTCTTCTTCTTTTCCCTCTTCTCGCTCTTTTCTTGTCCCTGGTTATTATCATTATCGGGGCATTGTGCTATGAAATGACCAGTCTTACCACATTTGAAGCAGGAGCGTTTTCCCCTTATTTTGTTCTTGTTGGGGTACTCCTTACGTCCTTTTAGCGTGGTCTTGAAGCGCTTGATGATAAGCGCCATTTCGTTCTCATTGAGCCCGGCAGCCTCCACTTTTGCTACCTTGCTTGGTAGCGCCTCCTTGCTGCTTGTTGCTTTGAGAGCAACGGGCTACGGCTCGTAGATGGGCAGTGGACCATTTAGCGCATCGTCCATGTATCGTGCCTCCTTCACCATCATGTGTCAGCTTACGAATTTTCCAAGTATCTCCTCGGGCGTCATCTTAGTGTACCTAGGATTTTCACGAATAAGGTTGACAAGATGGGGGTCAATTACAGTAAATGTCCTTAGCATGAGTCGGACGACATCATGATCCGTCCATCTTGTGCTTCCATAGCTTTGGATCTTGTTGACCAGGGTTTTGAGCCTGTTGTAGGTTTGTGTTGGCCCCTCTCCCCTGATCATTGCGAACCTTCCTAGCTCGCCTTCCACCAGCTCCATCTTAGTGATCATGGTGGCGTCGTTTTCCTCATGAGATATCTTGAGGGTATCCCAGATTTGCTTGGCGTTGTCCAAGCCACTTACTTTATTATACTCATCCCTGCAAAGAGATGCTAGCAAAACAGTAGTAGCTTGGGAATTTTTATGAATTTGTTCATTTATAACAACAGGATTATCAGTGCTATCGAAATGCATCCCATTTTCTACAATTTCCCATATGCTAGGATGAAGAGAGAATAAATGACTACGCATTTTATGGCTCCAAAATGAATAGTCTTCTCCATCAAAGTGTGGAGGTTTTCTAAGGGGAATTGATAGTAAATGCACATTTGAATTGTAGGAAATGCGAGAGTAATCAAAAGAATAATTTTGATTGACCATCTTTTTCTTTGACGAGGAGTCATCGTCGTCATCCCTTGGTGAAGAAGATGAAGCATCACTGTCGTAGTAGATGTTCTTCTTGATGCGCCTTTTCTTCTTCCCGTCCCTCTTATTGTGACTCGAGCCTGAGTCGGTAGGCTTGTCATCTCTTGTCTCATTGAAGAGGGATTCCTTCTCCTTGTCATTAATCACCATCCCATTACCCTTA
The DNA here is from genome assembly GCA_029449295.1 of Zea luxurians. Classification (NCBI taxonomy): domain Eukaryota; kingdom Viridiplantae; phylum Streptophyta; class Magnoliopsida; order Poales; family Poaceae; genus Zea; species Zea luxurians. The sequence continues at coordinate 112,646 of JAOPSE010000970.1, forward strand.
GGATCCATCTCTTCAGGCGGTTAGTCCCTTAAATGAAGAGTACGGCTCTGATACCAATTGAGAGCACCTAGAGGAGGGTGAATAGGTGATCCTGTAAAATCAAACACTAAATAGCCACAAAGTTGATTATTAAGATGTTAGTCAAATCAAGTGGCTATGGAACACGCTCGTGCGGACATAACAATCACAAGAAGCAACACATGAGACACGCGATTTTTATCCCATGGTTCGGCCAAGTAACACTTGCCTACTTCCACGTTGTGGTGTCCCAATGGACGAGGGTTGCACTCAACCCCTTTCAAGCGATCCAATGATCAACTTGAATACCACGATGTTTTTATCTTTGAGTACTCTTCCCGTTTGCGAGGAATCCTCACAAGTTGGAGCCTCTCGCCCTTACAATAAAGATCACAAAGAAAGCACAAGAGTAAGGTTGGGAGAGCAACACACATAAGACTTAAATCCGCAGCACAACCACGCACACAAGCCAAGACTTGAGCTCAAAACACAGCACAGGGAGTTCGCAACTCAAACGGAGCTCAAATCACTAACACAGCGAATTAAATGCGTGGAGACGGAGTGTAGGAGTCTTAGAATGTTTCTTGAGAGCTTGGTGTGCTCCTCCATGCGCCTTGGGGTCCCTTTTATAGCCCCAAGGCAGCTAGGAGCCGTTGGAGATCAATTTGTAAGGCCATCCTTGCCTTCTGTCGAGTGGTGCACCGGACAGTCCGGTGCACCACCGGACAGCCACTGTTCATGTCCGATGCGCGATCTCCTTCCATATCGGGCGCAGCTGACCGTTGCTCCTCAGGGCTGGTTGGTGCACCGGACACTGTCCGGTGCACCCAGCCGACCGTTGGAGCGGGCCACGTGTCGCGCGTTGATCGCGCGGACAAACATTGCCGCTGGCGTCGTTGGCTCACCGGACAGTCCGGTGCACCGCCGGACAGTCCGGTGAATTATAGCCACGTTGCCTTTTTCTTTTCTTGAGAGCGACGAGTTCGTCACTGACGACTCACCGGACAGTTCGGTGCACCACTGGACAGTCCGTTGAATTATAGCCGCGTCACTCCCGAGAGCAGCCGGTTCACCGACGGCAAGCCTGCACCACCGGACAGTCCGGTGTGCTAGGCCCGAGCAGGTGTTTGTTGTACACCGCCAACTCTTTTCCAATTCGTTTCTTCCTTTCTCGGCACTGTTTCTAGCACTTAGATAAACATGTTAGTACTCAAAAACAGTGTACTAAGTCTAGAAACATACCTTGTACCTTGATTTGCACTTTTCACACATTTATCATAGGAGGACTCAATTAATGTGTTGGGCATCTAATCACCAAAATACTTATAGAAATTACCCAAGGGCACATTTCCCTTTCACATGCACATCAGACAGGTGATCTGGTAGCTCAAGCTGGTAGGCCATCTCTCCAACTCGCCTAAAGATTCTAAAGGGTCCAATAAAGCAAGGGGATAACTTGCCCTTAACTTTGAACCTTCTCATTCCATGAATTGGTGACACCTTTAGGTACACGTGGTCACCCTCCTTGAATTCCAGTGGTCTTCTCTGGTTATCAGCATAACTCTTTTGCCGAGTCTATGCTATCCTCAAGTTCTCCCGGATCATATGGACTTGTTGTTCTGCCTCTTGAATAATTTCAGGCCAAAAAACTATCTTTCATCAGCCTGATCCTAATAAAGAGGGGTTCTACACTTTCTGCCATATAAAGTTTCAGATGGAGACATCTTTAGACTAGCCTGATAACTATTATTGTAAGAGAACTCTGCATATGGCAGACTCTTGTCCCAACTGCCTCCATGCTTAAGGGCACAAGCTCTTAACATATCCTCTAGTACTTGGTTAGTTCTCTCAGTCTGGCCATCAGTTTGGGGATGATAAGCCGAACTGAAATTCAACTTTGTATCCATATTCTAATGGAGACTCTTCCAAAATCTTGAGGTAAATTGAGATCCTCGATCAGAAACAATCTTCTTTGGTACTCCATGTAGGCACACAATTCGAGCCATATATAACTCTGCCAACTGAGAACCCTTGTAAGTAGTCTTGACCGGAATGAAGTGAGTCACTTTGGTTAATCTGTCCACGATCACCCATATGGAATCATACCCTTTCGGGGTGCGGGGCAACCCGACAATGAAATCCATACCAATTTCTTCCCACTTCCATTCGGGCGCTTTTAACGGGTGTAGTAGTCCAGTTGGTCTTTGATGTTCAGCTTTGACTCTTTGAAATACATCACACACAGCCATGTGTGCAGCTACATCTCTTTTCAGCCCATATCACTAGTACTTCTGTTTCAGATCCTGATACATCTTGGTGCTACCAGGATGAATAGAGTAATTATAGTCATGGGCTTCCTTCAAATTAGTTTCATGGAGGCTGTCAATCTCAGGAACACATATCCGGTCCTTGAACCATATTATGCCTTGCTCATCCTCCATGAAGTCTGGACCTCTACCTTCTGCCATCAGATCTTTGATTTCTTGGATTTTAGCATCACCGATTGGACCCTTGCGTATTTCTTGCTCTAAGGTAGGTTCCACTTCGATAGTGATCCCTTCAGTATGTGCAACTATTCCCAGGTTGGGTCATTTAAAATCTTCTACTAACTCATCGGGTAACTGGGCAACAATAGCTATATGAACATGTTCCTTGTGACTTAGGGCATCCTCCACTAGATTCGCCTTGCCCGGATGATAGTGAATCTCCAAGTCATAATCTTCGATGAGCTCCAACCAACGGCGTTGCCTAAGGTTGAGATCTTTCTGAGTGAAGATATACATTAAGCTCTTATGACCAGTATAGACTTGGCACTTAGTCCCCATTATATAATGCCTACAAATCTTGAGAGCATGCACTACGGCTGCCAGTTCTAAGTCATGAGTGGGGTAGTTCAACTCATGTTTTTGCAACTGGCGAGACGCGTAGGCAATGACATGTCCTTCTTGCATGAGAACACATCCCAAGCCCTGGCGGCACGCATCACAATATATGTCAAATCCCTTCTGCAGATCTGGCATAACCAACACTGGGGGTGACATCAATTTTAACTTCAGTTGATTGAAACTATCTTGACATTCACGAGACTACTTAAACTCCTTTCCCTTCTCTAATAGTGAGGCCATAGGCTTCACTATCTTGGAGAATCCCTCAATAAATCGTTGGTAATACCCTACGAGTCCGAAGAAACTCCGGATCTCAATAACTGAACTCGATATCTTCCATCCTATTATCTCTCTCACTTTAGCAAGATCCACTGAGATTCCACCATTAGAAATGATGTGTCCAAGGAATGGTACTTAGTCAAGCCAAAACTCACAATTTGTATACTTGGCATAGAGTTGATTATCTCGTAACTTCTGTAGCACCAATCGCAGATGTTCCTCATGATCGCTATCATTCTTGGAATAAATAAGAATCATCGATGAATACCACAATGAACTTATCAAGATACTCCATGAACACCTTGTTCATCAGATTCATGAAGTAGGCTAGTGCATTAGTTAAGCCAAACGACATGACCGTGAACTCATATAAACCATATCGGGTAGAGAAAGTTGTCTTGGGAATATCAGAAGGCCTAACCTTCATTTGATGATAACCCGATGTGAGGTCAATCTTAGAGAATACCCTGGCACCTCTCATTTGATCAAATAAATCTTCAATACGAGGTAAAGGATACTTATTCTTGATTGTAACATCATTAAGTGATGTATAATCAACACACATCCGTTGTGAACCATCTTTCTTCTGTACAAATAGAACCGATGCTCCCCAAGGCGAGGAACTCGGACGAATGTACCCCAGCTCTTGCAACTCCGTTAACTATTTCTTAAGTTCTTTTAGTTCTTCTACTGACATCCTATATGGCCTTTTAGAAATAGGAGTGGTTCCATGTAAGAGATCAATAACGAATTCAACTTCCCTATCTGTTGGCATCTCGGGTAACTCCTCTGGAATGACATCGGGAAAATCTCTAACCACACGGATGTTTCTGCCCACAAATTTACGGCGGGTCTGGTAGAGGGGGTTATGGTAATTATGACTTCAAATCTTTCTCCATTTGGACTGGTGAGTTCTATGGTTCCCCTAGCATAATGTATAATTGCTTTCGCTTTCTTTAACCATGACATGCCAAGTATCAGATCTATACTGCTTTCTTCTAATACTATAGGCATAGACCAGAATTCCCTTCCCATAATTGTCAGTGTTAATCTATTGGTCATATAATTTGCTTCAATAGGCCCCTTAGGGGTAATTACTATCATGGGTTTTTGCATAGTTTGAAGTGGTAACTCATTTGTGTTGACATAGCGAGTTGAAAAGAACGAATGCGTAGCTCCAGAATCAAATAATATAGCTGCAGGAACTGAATTAATGTAAAACTTATAGATAGCGATATCAGCTCCACCAGCAGTAGCATCATCACTGATTTGGTTGACTCTGGCAATGCTAAATCCCTTGCTAGAAGCTAGAGTCTGTTGCTTGCCTTGGACATTGCTTCGAGCGGGAGTGTTGGGGATTCTCTTTGGACAAGCATTGGCGTAGTGCCAAACCTCACCACACTTGAAGCAAGTGGTGACTGTACCTTGCCCTGCAGGTCTCGCGAGGTGATAGTGGAGGCAGCCTGACGAGTATGTGGAGTCTGTGGAGTCGCATGTGGTGTATACTGAGCAGATCGTTGCCCTCCTCCAGGACGAGCTAGTGTAGAAGTCCCATTCATCTCTACCGAGGAGACGAGGCAAGGTAACACTACGAGGCCTTTACAAAGTTCCACTAGCTTTAGAAAACCTGCTACAGTTTCTAGGGAGCGCAATGCAGGAATCCCCCGTCTGACCACCGTCGCAGCAAAATCAACCCGAGAACCTCCCTACACCGATAACTCCCCTACTGCCCTTGCCCCTTTCGAGTAAGGTAGACCTCCACTAGCTTTCCTAATTACTTAGCCAAGGGCGTCCATGTTGGGGACTTGCTCTCAAATGCTATAAATTGAGAACAAGGCAACACAAAAATAGGTTATTTGTTAATGACTTTCGTCTTTCGAAGCATTATTTCCCCAAGGATATAATGATTCTAGGACGAAGGTCATGAAGGACGTACCTTCATCATCTCCGAATATACATATATGTATACATATTAACAGCAAACGAAGCATGCAAGACATAAGAAACAATGTAGAGAATCATATAACATTATCACATATATTTTTCATTATATAATTGATAATGAATACAAGGGCAATGTCGAATTACATTAAGTACCTTCGACTCGACAGAAGGCAAAGGTACAAGCATGACGCAAAAAGCAAATGCCAGATCAGCATGAACAGTACGGGGGTACTGTTCATCTATTTATAGGCACCGGACGCAGCCCATGTGAAATTACATTCATGCCCTTTACATTTGCTAGTGACTCTAAAGTAATCCACCGAGGTCTAAATAGTCTTTTCCCTTTTAAGTCGGTTCCCTTTTCTGCCGTCATGTCGAAGCTCCCTTGCGTGTAGCTTCGGCTGTGTCATCCTTCGTGTTGTTTCTGCTTCTCACTTTGTGTGGTTCTGATCCGAGTCTGAAGGTACCTGTTCATATATAATACTTGGGAAATATTGTTAAATCATACTTTTGAGGACCTTTGGCAGACAAAGGCCCCCAACTGCGTCCCATTCCACCCTTGTGGTAGCACATGTTTCTCAAGTTAAGCTCCATGTTCCAAATAACATAATAGTCTTATCATGAACAGAATAGAACAGTAATAATAAATAATGACCTTGTGTAATAGTTATCTCAACACCCAAAACCACATATAGCAATAGCCAAGACTACCCAAAAGTTCAAGGGTAAACAAAGTGTATAGATGACCAAACTAGGGTGACCTATTGGGTCCCATCAAAATTAAGCCTATGCATGCCAAAATGATTATAGAGAACATTATTGGGTAAATAAAAGTGGTCAAGGGAACAACTTGTCTTCAACGAGCTCCTGCTCAGCAATCTCCACCTATTGAACACCTAGGTCCTCGGTCACTTGTTCGTCTACTCGAAGCAATACAAACAAACATGGTATAGAAGAAATTAACATCACACCAAACATGGGTACAGAATACATAATAATAATCTACACATTGTAACGAGATCGTAGGTTTGAAAATCACTAAATTTGGAGTTACGGTTATCGAGTTACGATTTTCCGAAGTTATTAAGTGGTTGATATAAAATAAACCGAATGAATAATTTTAATCTATGTTTCATGCACAAACATAGTTACCAGGTGATAAACAATATTAAAACAAAATTATTGCAATTGGAATGGACCAAAAAGGAGTTAAAGTGAATTAGTTATAAATTAAATAATTTTCTGGAATTATTTTTATACTAAAAACCATTTTATGTTTTAAATTCTGAATTCTTTTATTAACTCTGGATTGCGGACAGAAATACCAGGGAGTTCAGGGTGCATTCTATAAATTCTAGGGCACATTCAGAATTACTATACGCTGCCAGTGGACGTCGGGTTAATACCCAAAATCTTCAGGGTCTCTTTAGTTAAAAGGACGCGGCTGAAGCGGTATCGAGTGATCAATGCCATGTGATCGAATCTGACAACCCATGTTAGATTGTGGCCCCATCGAAGGGGTACACAAGGTTAGCCGTCGGATCTAACATTAACGTGCCAGATTGAAAGTATCCCACATCGATTCTCATCCAACCGATCCGGATCGGACGACGCTCATTGTACCCAACTGAACCGGTATCCTCTATCTAATCTGGACCGTTCATCCCGATATAGACGGTTCTGGCGTAGTATCCCCCCACGACGCACTGACATAGCAGCGCCATCAGCTAGTGCGGCGACGCCATGGCCGGAGTATAGCAATTCGGCGTCTGGGTGCGCTATCAATCGATCTGAGTCTCGCTATGCGGCGAGAAGCATAATCTGAACATGCAAGATAGGCACTCACCGATGGTAGAGGCGGGGATGGAGCTATCCACGATGCAGCGTGGTTCCTGCGGCCGCGTGGCTCTCCAACGAGCAATTCCCCCAACCGGACGACTCCCAACCCATCCCGAGGTCACGAGCGGGTCCACGCTAGTCCACCGAGGTCCACCCACAGTGCAGCCCGAGCTCCGAGTAGCGCTGGTGAGAACACCTCGACAACGACGCCTTGAATCGATCTCTAATCGCACAACGTCGATGGGAAAAAGGGAGAGGAAATGAGGGGGTTGGCCTTAATATATAGAGGGTGAGGCGAGGCTGGATAGCGACGAGCGGATCTCGGCCGCACCATTGGGTCAGCTCAAATTGCAGAGGCACGGTTATGGCGGCGCGGTTCCAATTTAGGCGGAGGTGGGGATGACGCGTGGGTCCCGTGCGGCAGTGAACGGCGCGAGATTGGCGCAACTTGCATGGGGGTCGGTAGTGCAGCGGGCGCATGGTGACTGGCGTGTGGGCCTGGGATGCCAAACCACCACTGACCATGCGCGCATAGACCGTGACTGACCGTAGTCCCGTAGGCCAGTGCCGCGGTGCGCGAAAACTGACTCGGCCGGGGTGGACCGCGCTCATGCAACAGGAAAAAGGACAAAATCAAGGGTTTTGGTCCGACCGCCTCCCATTCTCTTTTCTTTGTTATTTTGAATTCCCTGTTTTGTTTTCTTTTTTATTTGTTTGAATCTCAAATTTGAATCCAAATTTTTCTATGAATTTTGTACCTATATTTAAATGTACAAATTAAAAATACCAATATGAAAAGGTATATTTATTTATATATTTTTCTTCACATTGTTTATAGGGTTTTTCTTTTCTCCTCTTTTCTTTTCTAATTCATTTTCAATTTCTAGATTGCAAATTAGGTTAAAATGCATTCTCATAACTAGTGTATTATTATTATTAAATGCATAAGCAAATAAACGCCAACATGGTGCATAGATTATTTTAAGTGTCATTAGTTAATTATTCACTTTAATCATGGCTATTCACATGTCCCAATAATTGGGAGAAAATACATCTAACAAGATCACCCTTCTCATATTAGTTACAAGTTGGGTATTACATTTTCCTAAAGGTCGGTTTATCTAGACACCATACTCCCCTTGCTCATTTCATCTTCTAGAATATAACATGTCTAGTTTATACACACTTTGTCTATCTAGATAGTAGAATCTAAAACCCTTCGACTTGAAATTGCAACTAGTGGTTCTTTCATCTAGTTTCCCGTGTCTAGGATTAAATGTTCTTGCTTCTGGTAGACAACCCATATGTGTAAATAATTTAGTGTGAGTTTCCTACCAGTCCACAACTCATATGGGGTTTTAGGCATTGATTTGCTAGGAACTCTATTGAGTATATGATGGTGGTTTTTAATGCCTTCATCCACGGACCCAATGGTAAACTAGAGTAATTCAACATACTCCTTACCATGCCCATTAGTGTACTATTTCTTCTCTCAACTACCACATTTTGTTGGGTTTACTTGGTGTTGAGTATTGGACACTATCTTATTTTTCTTGCAGAAACCTCGCAAAAAGTCATGGTACCTGTCCATACTGTGTATGGAGTCCGTATTACTCCCACATAGCTAGATCTTACTATATTTATTTTTAGGTTATGCTATTTCTCAACTTCTGCTTTAAACTATATAAATCTTTCTAAGGCTTCTGATATTTATTTAATAGGATAAATGTAAATGTAGCGAGAGTAGTCATCTGTGAATGTTATGAACGAATCATAGCCATGAACTGTCTTTATCGAGAAAGGATCATAGATGTCTATGTGTATTATCTTTAATACTCTTTTACAATGTTCAGGGGTTTTTTAATCTGCTTTGCAAATTTACCCTTTATGCAGTCTCTGGAATGTTCTAAATCTGTAAAGTCTAATGGATGGAGAATTTCTTTTTCAATAAGTTCTATTCTCCCCATCAAAATATGGCCTAAACGACAATGCCATAAATTCGACAAGGTTTCTCCATCATTTGAATCAATCACATTAGCAATATCACAGCAAGAAAGCAAATAAAGCATGTCTTGTCGGATGGCGAGACCCACATTATTATTATCAACCTAAATAATACATTATCTGTCACTTCATGGCAATAAATGTTCTCATCATCTGGCGTGTTCTGTGGATGTGGCCTTCGACTGCGCGATGAGAAGAAGTCGTAGAGCGAAGGGTAGCGTGTTCGTCTTTGCCCCAACATAGATCATATGGTTCAGGCTTCAAGATCTAGCCATCATGTCAATCCCGTTAGTATAATATTTGTTCTTGAGTGTCATCACAACGCACTGCATTGTACTAGTGTGTTTCTACACACCATTTGCAGAGAGTGAATATCCGAAACAATGGTAAATGGCTAAACATCTCATTTTCAGTTACCTCTAAACTCTCAAATCGTAGGAATGACTTAATTTTGTTTCAGAAGTAGGTAAAATAGAAGCTCAGCATGATTGAATAGGTCGAGCCTGCATGCATTTGAAACCAGACATAGACTAAAAGTTTAGTTAAATAAACACCATAGCATGCATATATCACCATCATCAGAAAAACATGATGAGAACACCATCTACATGAATGATGTGGTTTGTTATCACGAAAATACCAACAAGAAAAAACATTATATTTTTACACAAGAGAAGCAACAAAAGGGTGAAGAAAATTGATTAATCGAGGACTAACATTTTGGTTGAACCATCAACACAAAAAGTGTGGGAGCGGGGAGCCATTTGTGTAGAACCCTATCAATCAACTATATTTGAGAAAAAGGGTAGAAGAAAATATCCATAGCATGCAAATCAATTCATGTAACACTAATAATGAATGATATGCATGTGTGGAACCATACTCAGACTATATAGATTAGCGGCTCGGCTCGTGAGCCTTGAGCGAGTTGAGTCGAACCAGATTTTTGGTCTCGTTGGTAGAGCTAGCCGAGTTGGGTCATGAGCTATGACAACTATGCTAAATTAGTGTATCTGTATAATAAAGATAGATATTGGATAATTTTATAGATAGCCGATTTGTTCCTTAGCCTTTGATAACAGATATATAACAATTCATATTTTAGATTACTCATAATATTGAATGATGGTTCTATATTTCACATTCGTATAATTTTAATTCATTATATAATACAATCATATTTATCAAGGTGTGGCTCGCGAGCCATCTTTGAGCCTAGTCGAGCCTCATTCTTCAGTTCGTCGAGTGGGCGAGCCGAGTCGAGCTCAGTCAGTCACTCACCAAGCCACACCGAATCGAGCTCGGCTCATTTTCAGTCCTACTCCTATGTGCTGACCATGTGTTGATTATGGCCTACAAGGTCCACCCTCCAAGTTTGTACCTTAGGTTGTATAGCGTCGATATGGGGCCCACCTCCTTAGTCGCAACCTTGAGCACTGCGCCATCATTTGCAAACAACATAATGTTCATGGCCACCCTATGAGTTTGTTTGAGAGCAAGAAGATTGAGACGGAGGAAATCCTCTTGCTATTCAAAATTGAATAGCAAGAGGATTTCTTTTCCTCAATCCCCTCCACTTTCTTTGCTCCGAAACAAACCCTATATTAAGATATTAAATTTTCTATGAGCTTTTTTCATGCAATCAAGTATATTTGGCACTGACATGGGAGTTGTTCCCTATAAGTAGAGATTGATAGAGATTTTTTTTCTATTGGCCATGTTTGGATCTTTTTGAATTGGATTTCATTGTAATAATCGTGATTAAGGTATAGATCAATTCTGCTAAGGGACTGTTTGGATCTATTCATTTTGCAAGGATTGGGATTTATTCAATAAAGTATTCTATTTGTCTTGGAATTATCATTCCACAACTTTTCAAAGCTCAGATATAAACCTATCTTAAATTTATGGGGTGGAGTATGAAAAATAATTTTGTGTATCAACGGAATGGGTTTCTACCCTGCAACTTATAGACGCTCTTCGGCTCACTCCTCTATCGTAAAAATTTTACACATAAATATCTCCCACATATTGCTAATAATAGTATACAAATATATTTCGCATAAAACCATATTAGCTTAATTGATCTTTGTCTAAATTACTATTAGGTCCTGTTTGTTTCTTTTCATTTTGAGGAATTGGAATCTAACTAATGGAGTAGGCTATTTTTTTAGATTGTGACATTCCACCACTTTCCAAAGTTTTCATATAAGCCTATCTTAAATTTATGGGGTAAGAGATGAAAATTGATTCTATAGATTTGCATGCTATTTTTCTGATTACAACTTATAGCACACTCTTCTACTTGCTTCGCTATAGCATAAATATAGTATATAACTATCTCTCTTATATGATTTAGGATAATATACAAATATATTACATATATAAATATATGAACTTAATTAGTTTTATCTAAATTATAATTATAGAATAGAATTCAATTCCAACGAAACAAACGGGGCCTTATTAGAATGGATTTCAATTCCAAGAATCCAAACGAGACGTAATATAATGTTATGTGAAATATATTTGTATACTACTTTTGGTTATACTACAGGTATTTATATGCTACATTTCTACTATATAGGAGCGAGCTCAAGAACAAGTTATAAATTGAAGAATAGAAATATAGTCTGATGATACATAAAATCAATTTCCATCCATCACCCTATAAATTTAAGATAGGCTTCTATCTAAACTTTAAAAAGTGATAAAATATCAAATTCCAAGCCAAATAGCCTACTCTATTAATTAGATTTTAATTCCTCCAAAATAATTAGATCCAAACAGCACCAGGACACTAAAAATAGTATTATTTATTAGAAACACACTAAAATGGTTGTTTTATCAATGGCACACCACAACAATTAAAAAAATATTTCAAAAAAGATTTCTTAATAAAATCTTACCAAAAATAAATTTTTTTGTAGTGTGCCACTAATAAAAAAACGTTTCCCAATGTATCCTTGATAAATGTACTATTTTGCGTCTCAAAGCTAAAATCACTCTGTCAGAGTGCCACAGTTAATTTTCTCTTTTTTCTTAACTATATCCTTGGAAGATGATTTTGTAACGCTGCTTCCCCCATACAAAAACAATCTAGGGAAGCTAGATGAGACATCGATGATGTTATGATGAGACAAAAAAAAAACTTTGGGCAACCAAGGCGTTATAGTTGGGACATCCATGTTAACAAGTGGCACTGGCGAGAGACAACAGTGGATCAGGTTGCAGTTGAAACACAAGCAGTGATCACAGACAAGCACATGAATGATCAAGACATCATTAATACAACCTAGAATCTTGCATTGTAATCACAGTATATAACACATAAAAGCAATGAATTGACCTAACTCCTAACACGAATGAATATCAAAGGGGGGCTAAGCGCCCCCAAACACACCGAACATCTCTCAAGAATAACATCATCATCCAATCATAAAAGCGATAATACAGACGTAAATGAAGAGCCGATACAAGAAATGTGTACATTGCAAAGTCAACTGGGTTCTACTTTAACATCCATGTCCGTGGTAACCAACAGTTGCCCCATTCTTGCCTTCAAAGTCTCAGAGTTGATAATTCTGGCCTTTAAGGTCTCAGAGTTGATCATTTGCAGTTCCTCAACTCTTTGGGAAGATGATTTGGTTTGGATTGGTTTGGTTTTGTTGATCATATACATTTCTAAGATGCTAACTGAACTACCACTCAGGGGGCACATATGATGAATCCGTCAAACTTCACTTACAGAGCAAATCAATTTGAGAGCTGGAATCTTCCTGTTGGTTTCCTCTTTCTCCATCCCTAACAAGTAGTGGGAATAACACAGTTATGCATGATTTCTTTTGTAGTTGTTAATGTGAATGACTAAGCACTTGATGAAAATGACTTACAAATATAGCATAGTAGAAGAGAGTGAGGATGGCAAGAGCAACAAAGCCATACTGGAAAACATTGTACCTGCATGTTTTGTGGTAAAGGATCAGAATACAGTCGAAATTTAATAATGTCCACAACACCTGTAAAACAGAGCAACTAAATCTGCTATTCATTTGGGAGACTAACTTGTAAAGATACTTAATTCCACGAAGGGATTGCAAAGTGTGGCCAAATATCTCTTGAGCTGCAGTTGCTTGTGCGTAGTAGGCAAAAGCCGTGGCACAGAACTGAATCACACTGCACATAGAATAGCAGAAAAATATGATAATTAGATTAAGAGGACTATCATGAAATGTGAAGTCGACAAAAATAGGCAGTCAATACTCATTGAAGGGCTATGATATTTCTTTAAACAAGAAAAATAAACCAATCAACTCAACAAAATTCATGCTCATATAGAAGCCATTTCATCTTCAGTACATGCAACAACATAGGAAAACATTTCTAGTTCCATTCGCCATGGTTGAGGCATTCTAATTCCTAACTGACTACGATTGTCTTTCCAAATGAAAGATTAAAAAACAACTTCAGATACAAATCATGTTGCCTAACATGTGTGCCAAAAGGAAGGCATTGATGGCATACCTGATGGAGCAAAGTAGTATGAGCCCAACATTAAACAGGAAGGAGTTCATTAAAGTGCCTCCCCATCTGAAACAAATTGATTTGTTTGTTAGTGATATTGAAAAAATAAAACTGCAGAAAAAATAGCATGCCCAGGTATCAGCTGGTTACTTCATCGGGTGAATTGTGATAAAAACTAGCTTCAATCCAAGCATCATCTCGCCAGCAATCACTGCAATAAGAAGATAGAAGCAGAAGAATGCGAAAGCAGCAGTCCCAAGCAGACCTGGTACATAAATCAGAAGATTAATTGAATTTGTTCGCCTCAGCAGCATAAGTTGACAAGAATGGAAGGTCAGAAGATACCCCAAACACCATCCAACTTTATGAAGACTTCATTCAGGAAAGAAGATAGAGGAGGATCAATCAACAAGTATATGACAATATGTGCAACCCAAGCTATTGAAACAATTAACCTGCAAGCACAACAATGTTTTGAACAGATCAATTGGGAAAGTACACTTGATTAAGAAACAAGACAAGTACAGCACAAAGGTTTTGCACCCACCCAACAACACCAAATAGAAGTTTCCCGATGTACCCAAGGACTGTGAATGCCCAAGTAGCCTCAGCCTGTACCATAACAGGTGTCAGGGAGAGAATATTACACATAAAAGCATATGACATGAGAATTTACATCGGATTACCTGTTCTCCTTGAGGATACATCTCTTCTAGAGCCTTCATGTCATCTTCCAGGAGTAATAACTCCTGATATTTGAAACAGCGAGTTTAGCAGTCAGTGTCACTAGTTCACTACAATACCAAAAAAAAGATATGGCAGGAACATTGGGGAAAAGGTCTACACTACAATAATTAAGGACCATGATTCCATATGAACACCACACAAGCATAATATGGCATGCACATTCACACTAACTCAACTAGAGAACTTGTTAACCACTAAAACTCCAAAATGCAATGACTTCTATAAATACATGTTAAAAATACTTCCAAGTTTTCTTTAAGCCAAAGTTTTGGAAGTGATAACTTCTTTATTCTGATCATCGACAGACATGACTAAAGTATTGCAAAGCGCAGCATTCCCCAGTAGTGACACCCTCAGGAACCCAAGTTGTTACCATTGCACCAAACAAATAGGTACATAACTTTTACGTATTTGAGTAGCATGCCTACAACTGTAAAGGACAAATGACATTAACTAATCTCTTGGGATTATTTTATAACACCACATGTAAAAGGATAAATATGGTTGTCATTTTTGTAAAAGTAACATACAAACATTACCAATGTGTGGAAAGAGCAATTTCAATACAATATGTACCTTTTCTAAAGCCTTCACATTTTTGCGCCATTTCCGGCCCTTGTTCCCACTTCTTTCTTCTTGGTGCAGGGCTTCAGCAGCTTTTTTTAACTCCCTGGCCTTCTTTCCCAGTTCAGTTGCTTCCTGCAGGATACATGTATAACCTCAAGAAACATTGATATCCGAACAATCAATAATTACTATAGCAACAAAAAGATTGATCACAAGAGACACAAGCATCCGTTTTTCTGTTATGATCAAAACGTTGTACATGAGAATGTATGCCCACCTTTATATATTGTGAGCGTGTAATTACAGCTTTTGGACGACGAACAAATGAGAATATAAGTCCCAATGGAAGGCAGGCAATTCCGACACCACCAAATATCTACCAAAAAGAAAAGGTATAGTTAGCAGAATGAAAGAAAAAATTGCAGAACGATTACAGCATGGTTACAGGTTATAGCAGTACTAAATGACAGGTGAGCAGTGTTCTTATTTCACAATCAACTTTCCATGTCTAAAAAAAATTGGCAAATTTGAACAGAGCAATACCTATACACAAAATGTACATAAAACAAACCATTGAGTTGAAAATGAACTCACCGTGAAAAGCACAGATCCAACAATTGTAGTAAGAGCAACCACATATTCAGGGAAGGTAGCCCGCATTGTCCAAGTTGTTTGCGAGTTAGCCGGTGCAGTAGAAGCCGCACACTGAAAACACAAGACAGAGGTCAGTTGCAACTAGTCAACAAATCTCTAGGCCTAATTGTTGGATAAAGTGGGGAAGTAGAGAACTAAGGACACTGACAAATTGATGGAGTCTGAGACTAGTGCTCATTCGGCGAAAACATAAAGACAGCAGAAAGAGACTAAAAGTCATCGACAAAGAAAATGGTAATTTCATATTTCAATGACTAACCTGACGAGTCAATGGACTAAAGCAAGGCTGGCCACTTGAGAATCCAGAAAATGAGTTTGGAAATGTCTGGACCGATGAAGATAGGTGCCTCACAGTGAAGTCCACTTTACCAACAAGTCCTGAAGTGCCAAATGGAGATGGAATCAGCCTACTTAGGTAAACACACACACACCATCACAAGACTGAAAAGGCTTGATATTGCTGCAACTTAGGAACTCAATGATATCCGGTGATCACTTGATGACATAAATTTTTAGCCATAACCATCTCATGTTGTTAATGATCAGTAATTTGAGCAATAGGATCTGTATTAAAGGTAAAAGTAAGGTTACTATCAGGGCAACCCATCCTATACAATTGTAGCTGTCAAAGAAACAGTACATTTTTATCTCATTAGTCATATGACTGTAACACAAGAGGCAAACTATTTTTTGTTGTGTAAACGAATGTCTATGTAATCTCACAACACATATACACAGCAGAAAGAAATACTCCCTCCGTTTTTAAAATTTGTCGTGTTTTAGTTCAAAAATGAACTAGCGGGCGACAAATACTCGATCGAGAACGGAGGGAGTACAAACTAAGCTCACAAAATCCTTGAGAGGAAGGGTACAGAATTCCAGATCTGAGCAGTTGTGTGGGTGGGTGGTAGGGGGGGGCGCAGAGCTCAAAATTGTCGTGTCGATTCGAACCCAAATGCAACACTGGAACCCACCACAAGATTCGGGCAACAGATGCCACTTTTTTTTAACTGAACTACACTAAAATGGTAGTAGTATTCAGAATCTCACTCCAATCCTGTAGAAATCATAAGAGCATCCTGAGTGGGGGTGAGAGAGGAATGGGGGAAGCATGGATTGATCCGCGCGCACCGTATAGAATGCCGAGGACGAGGCCGCACACCACCGCGGACGCGACGACCCAGATGAGCGCAGTCCTGAGCCTCTTCCCGACGGACCTGCAGGGAAGGCAGATCCAAATCAGCAGCGGGAATGAAGAAGAACGGATGGAAACGCAGGCAAGGGGGGAGGGGGAAGCGGCGAGGGGGAAGTTACTTGTCCTGGTCGCCCTCGTAGTAGAACATGGCGAAGGGGATGACGAGGAAGACGAGGACGGCGTCTACGATGTAGACGACGAGCCAGAGCGTCCTCATGGGGAGCGTGAGGCTGCAGGCGCCGTTGTAGACGGCCTTGCGGCAGGCCTGGCGATTGGCGACGTCGGCAGGGAGCATGAGGATTGAGAGGACGGCGACGGTGAGGCCGAGCACGACGACGAGCTTGGGGAAGTAGGCCTGGTTGACGTCGTCGGGGTGCTGGTAGTTGACGAGCAGGTAGACGCTGACGAGCAGCACCAGCACGCTGACCACCGCCGCCACGATCACCAGCGCGACGTTGAAGTCCCCCATTGGGGTGGCCGCCGCCGGATCTCGCGCCCTTCCTCCTAGTCTCCAACTCCCACTAGGGTTTGGGCAGTCCCCCTCGCTCTGGCGGCGCCAGCGGCGCGGGGGGAGGGGTGCACCACCGGCGAGCGGGATCTGGGCAGGACGGGAGCGGTGGGTGCAAGAAGGGAGGCAGGTAGCTGCGGGCTACCAGCAGCGCGTGAGGGTAGAGGTGGGGTGCGGTGGGTTGACGACGTCGAGGGGGAAAGGGACGGGGGCGACTGGGAGAGGCAGAGGAAGGAGGCTGGAGGCCAACAGCGTGGGCTAGGCTGGCGCCGGCTCGGGCGGTTTGGTCGGGGTGGGGGCGGCTTTGGTTGGCTTCTCTTTTCGGCGGGCGGAGTGTTTTTCCTTTGGAGCGCTGTGCGTTCCGGACTCATGGGCCGAGACCGAATGGCCCACGATCAGCACTTGAAGGACGATAGCCCAACCACTGCCGAAGAGGCGCTGGCAGGCCTAATCCAACGGTTGCAGAAATTTGGTCCGTCGCTTGCTGTCCGTGGCCGTCGCTGCTGGTCTACGCCGGGACGTGAGCACGACAAGGACGTCGCTGCGGTCCTCTCGTCGCTGTAGAAAAACAGTCACACGCGAACACCGAGAGTATTTCTGTTACCAATTCATTTTTGTTAAGTAACCCTAGTTAGAGTTATGTGGGCAAATACCGGCTTTACCCTTGATGGGTCTCACATCTATATATAATGAACATGTACACCCCTTCACATTACAGAGAAGAGAAAGAGGCCAGAGGCCCAATCCTATATACTGTGTCTCGTTTGCTATCTGTCGTGCTTATAGAAAGGGAGACGGGTTCTCTACATCTTCTTGCGTCTCTATTGCTGACGGGAGGGAAGGGAGCGGATCTGATGATCCGTGGTAACATAGTTCTCAACACGTTATCGGCACGATCTACCTCGACGTTGCTGCGGATCCGATCGGCATCAACTCTCCATCAAGCCAGCAGGTTCCCGGCCTAGCCGAACTGTCCTACGCGACAGGCTTCAATTCCTCTGCTCATCCGAGTACGGTATGTTTACTATTCTTGATTTGTATCCGTATGCCACGATCTTGCCCTCGCTGTTGTGGTGATGCGCCCGCGCCAGTAGCGCGTCCGCTCCCGCGGTAGCTAGCCCTCTCTAGAAGATGAGATCAAATGGTATAGTGGAGTGTTCATATGGAAAAAAATTTGCCGGCGCCCTATACGGCGCACCAGTCCAAGCCTGAACACGGACGCGCAGCGCTTCGGCCTCCATGCTTCACAATCTCGCGTGAAGGCAGCGCCTCGTGGCCCCGAAGATGCCAGTCGCACACCAGGCGATATCTACTGTGCCTCGCGCGGCCATGTTCAGGCGGAGGAGGGCGGTTGGCCCAGACGCAGTCATATCTGCGGATTGGAAGAAAGGTGTGCGCACGGGAGAGAAACACGTTGGTCAAAGCGATATGCTCATGCGTGTGGCTGGCCAGAGAATGGCGACGAGGTGGATCCGTCTATTGCGCCGGCTTCTAGCGTCACGATCCACAAATGGCGTGGGCACCTCCTTGACCGGTTGTCCGCTTGCACTTCCTTTCTCTGCTCTCTGATCGCGTGGGATAAGAACCAGGCTCCTCACCTCCTCAAGACTCGCCAGGGCTGCATGTGCGCATGTAGTGCACTGTGCACCTGAAGGCTAAAATAAAGGAGCATGATGATAGCACTCCACTGCATGCATGCATGCGACTAAGAAAACAAAGTCACCCGTTTAGCATTGCATGCACGTGGCGCCTGAAAAAAAATTAAACATGTTTCTTTATCTCAATTATATTCTTTGGCAGAAAAATGCATACTTGAATATAAGAAAATGCCTTGATCTGTTTATACTCACGCATTGCTTCTAGTATTATTTTTCTGCTTTATTTCTTGTAGTAGATAATTAGCAAAAAATATTAAAATGTGTGAAGGATATACTGTGCATACTCAAATTGCTGTAAATATTTGTTTTGCGTTGAGCTTTTAAACTCATGCCGAGCGATTAAATCGTATAGTGGGTACTCAAACGCGTCGATCAGACTACGTTATTAATCGACTGAGTTATGACATTGGCTGAGCATTGGCTGCGCCCTGGCAACACGACGCAGTATTTGTGTCATACGAACTTGGTTGCGTCATGTGATTGCTATGTCGCACTCTCGTTTAATCGAACAACTCCCGTTGAGTTGAACCGCCATCGCTGAGTCGCGTATTTTTTTTATATGCCCTGTAGGCATTGTTCGTCTGTCGTGATCACTAAGCCACAATTACGTCTGTTGCGTACGTTGCGTGGACTTATCGTGTACCCTGATTGTTGAGCCACAACTGTGCCTGTTGCGCTTGTTATGAAAGCTTATTGTGTTGTCGTTGCCCTGATGGCCGCACACTCTTGACGCTAGATACACTAGAGCTTGTACTCGCGTGGATTGTGGTGGGTTGTTCAAGGTCCTGAAGTCACATTATGTGCAACCTTCGTAAACAATTTTGTTTTCGCTCTATATTTTGTTTTGATTGTGTTGTGTGGCATCGTATATTTATATATATCGCCAAGTGGCCATAACAACTATATTAAATCTGGGAAATTAAATCGAAATACAATGAAACACAGATAAGTTAAATCTCTGCTCTATCCTCGTGCATAAAGTTTTACCCGAAGTAACCTGAAGAAATTCAATATTAATGCATGAAAGCCTTTTTGGCACAGAAAACATCACAAATTGGAATTTTATTAGTAAGCAATAAGACCTTATCAGATGAATAAATGCTAGAAGCTCAGTCATACATTGCTCAACCAGATGTTGGCACATTGCTATTTGTCGCTGAACGGCATGAAGCGAACTTTGAGATAAATGGCTAGTACCTTAGCAACACGAAATTGCGAGTACATCGAAAGGTAATTCTGAGAATTTTTTTCACAATGTTTGTGTGAAAAACCATTGTGTGTTCTCGTCGAACCACTTTACTCGTCCTATCTAGGACCTCTATGCTTGTGTTGCATATATCTCTCAGAATTTAAATATTTATAGCCGCTGAATTGACTTGGGATAGTCCTTTGACTGGTATGGTATATACTATAAATCAAATGGTAAAGGTCGATTCTGAATAGACATATATCTAGGGTTTATGTAGCAGAACTACATTGTATTACGCCCCTTGGCATGCTTACCATAATCTATATCTGATCTACCAGAAGTAAGAAGTGTACAAAAATAGCCATGGAATCCCACATCACCACAGAGCTTGAAGCTACATTAGGCATTAATTTGTCCTTGGTTTTTGGCATTGGAAGAGCCACAATTCTCGATCACGATACTGTTAGTGATGGTAATTTGTGATAGAAATATAAAGATCTTATGGAGACCTGTTGTATTCTCCCTAGTCCTGATGACTCCTTTGTATGAGAGTAGTACTATGTGTTGTTGAAGATGGATCCTAGGCGGATACCAGTATTGTTTCGTTCTTGCCAAGCAGTTATCATCATTTGCTTCATCAAAAGAAAGTTATATGGTGATTTTCCTAGATAAAAGGAATTCTTGGCCTTGTCTGTTCTATTCCAAAGCTTCTCTTTTTGCTGAACAATGAAGAGATTGAAATAATGCTATATAGAACAATTTGGTATATAATAAGAGGAGAAATGTTTGCCTTGTTGGCAACACCACAAATAATTAATTATTGTTATAAGTTCTCTTTCAAAATTATTATACCTAAAAATGTTGCATAAATCGATACCCAATTTCAAAACGGTATGAGTAATTGGGTAAACCATGGCAATAATAAAACGAGCTGGACTATACATTTCTGCATATAAAAATCTTTACTTGGCAGCATTGGCCTGATGTCGTGCACTTCACTACCAATATAAACACACACATTTTTCCTATGTGCTTAAAAGCACAATGCAACCAATGAATGACTTTGTGAGCGTTAGACCCTAATGGTCATTTTACTTATTGATCTGAAGTCAACTAATGGCTCCAAACGAATGGTATGCATAAGCCCTTGAAGGACCCTTATAGATAAAATAGTGTTGCACATATCAGTCTAAATCTTAATGATTGACTATGCATTTGGTAGTAATAACAATAAGTTTGCAGAATTGTAACCATGAAGCAACTTGTTGTTGCGTGTCTCGCTGGATGTTGAGACTAACCCTTCATGTTGAAGGACAAATATGTAGTATTCATGCCACTACATTAATCTAAGTCCAAAGCTCACTACATAAAACCCCTATCTGTAATGTGCGTAAGATTTCCCAATAAATCACCACAATAGCATACATTGGCCACAACTGGCTGATTGTGGTTGAGGATTTTATCTGTATGCTTTTAGAACATCTCGGCATTAGGGGGAGGAATGCCCATATAGTGTAATGCCTCAATATTCTATTAAACGCACAAAAGCCAAACTGAACCTGTCGTTCGGTGTGTACTCCTGTGTATATGGAGTTTGCCAGAAATCGTTGAGGAGTAACCATATTAGTCTGAATGCTTCTACCTGATGTAGATGTGGATATACCTGGGATTAATATCATATCCACATTTGACTTATGGGTATTTGATCTATTCTCGGGGACACCTGCGAATATGATCCATTGGCCTTAGTCAAAGCATATGTTCTGATTGCAGATTCACGTGGTCTGTGATAACTCTCCTCCGATTAATTCACCCTGATGGTGATTTGCCTCACGAAGAGGTTCATCTTGATGATGAAATTCCTAGCAATGCGCGCAATATCATTGTGCTGGGAATACAGAACAATGAATATTTCGTTTTGGGAAATGATGGAGACCATTATTAAATGTGGGAGACAAATATGTCGACACCTATCTGTCACACCCGGGTTTCGGGGCACCAAGACCCGGGCGCGAACATAAACACCAGGTATGCTGGGACCAAGTCTCACACATATGATGTATAGTGGCACAGGATCGAATGTCACATATTTATATATAATAGGAGTTCTATACAAAATAAATAATTACATAATAAGGAGACAACGGTCCAGCAACCCAAAGTTGACTGGGAGACGACGGCCTAGACCTCTCACGAACACATCGCAGCATCCTCCAAGCGCCTTATCCTGTGGTACCTGTTCTTGACCTGTGGGGGGTGTGAGACAGCAAGAGTGAGCTCACATACGTTCATAGCTCAACAAGTTGTGGGGAATAATGTGCATGAACTCGCCAAAGGTGGGAGCTCACGTGAAGTGTAAGGCTTACCAAAGAGGATGGTTGAAGCTGAGCATTGCTTTTAAAGTTGGTCAAAATTTTATTAGCAGTTACTAAGTATAAGTAAATACCAAACCCAATTAAGTAATAGAACAAAAGTAACAACATCACCTGCGATGCAATGCATATGACAAATTGAATTTAGTTCCATAAATTAATCATGTGAGTGTCCGAGCTGCTCATGACCGTGAGCACGGCTAGTATACCAGTTTTACACTCTGCAGAGGTTGCGCATCTTTACCCACAAGTCGTGTTACCCATCTGCCAAGAGACGGCCAATCCCATACACCTCTACCGAGGAGGCGAGGCAAGGTAACACTACGAGGCCTTTACAAAGTTCCACTAGCTTCAGAAAACCCGCTACAGTTTATAGGAAGTTCCAATGCAGGAATCCCTTGCAGGACCGCCATCGCAGCAAAATCCTCCCGAGGGCCTCCCTACACTGACCACTCCCCTACTGCCCTTGCCCCTTTCGGGTAAGGTAGTCTTCCACTAGCTTTCCTAATTAATCGGCCAAGGGCGTCCCATTAAACCCTTGTGGTAGCACTGTTTTCCCGGGTGGTTCTCCATGTTCCAATTAACATAATGATCTTAACATGAACAGTAAATAACAACTGACAATAAAAGTATAATCATGAATAGTAATGTGTATCTCTATACCCAAACCACATAAAGCGATAGCAAGTACTACCCAAAGATTCAGTGGTGAACAAGGTATAAAGATAGTCAAACTAGGGTAACCTATTGGGTCCCATCAAAATTAACCTATGCAGATCATTATGATTAATTAGAACATGAGTGGGTAAAAAGAAGTGATCAAGGGCACAACTTGCCTGGGACTTGAGATTCCAGGTACCAACTTGCTCTTCAGTTGACTCGTGACCTCACGCTAGTCGTAGTAATACAAACAAACAGTATATAGGCAAAATTAACATCACACCAAACATAATAACAAACTGAATAATAATAACCTACGTGTTGCTACGAGACTAACGCAACTTGAACGGATCAAATCCGAGTTAAAACGAATGAGTTATGACTTTTCTAAGGTTTTATGTATTTGGTACAAAATTAATTAAGAGAGGAATTCTATTTTGAGTTTCATGTTAAAACAGTGTTACTGAGTGATGAAAAATATTAAAACAAAATTATTTGAACTGGAATGGTTCAATTTGGAGTTAAAACAATTTTTATATGATTTATACAAGTTCTAGCATTTAGTTTCATATTAAAAATCATTTTCTAATCACTTTTACTGAATTTTATAAATCTCTGGACTGGGCGTCAAATTTTGTAAAATACAGGGGCCCCAGCGCAATGTTTACTAGACTCAGTGCATAGTGGTCGTGGACTGCGGGTTTATTATGTCTTTCCCCAGGGTCTCTTTTGGAAATCGGATGGCCGAAAGGGTACATGCAAATCGCGGTCGTCGGATCTGTTTTCAAGGGACCAGATTAGACTAAGTGCATTATAAACCCGCGAACGACGTAAACCGCACGATCGCGATCTAACGTACGGATCCCTGGTTTAATCCGGCCCGATCATCAGTCGATCAACGGCCCGCAGTGATTCCTTCCCCAGATCTAATCTCACACGTTGACTACAGATCCAACAGTCCCGATGCCATATAGCCGAACGCGTACGACCGGCCCGATCTAAGCCGTTAGCGGCTGGATCAACGACAGTCGAAGTGTCTTCCCCGCCCGACCACACAGCGCAGCGGCGCGCAAAGCCAGTATGGCAGCGGCCATTGCCGGACACAGGAAGACCGGCCACCGGGCACAAAGCTTCATCCTGATGGGCTCTACTCAAAAAGGAAGGACGGGCGAACGACATAAGTGGGTTCTTACCGGCCAAAGGGCAGTCGTAGACTCCGACCACGACATGAGGCGGTACCGCGGCGACGATGTACATTGGCGACGAATTCCGAATTGCACGGTGATCCCCGAGTTCTCCCAGATGCTAATACGCGATCCATGAGCCACGGCGTACCACCACGACCCAACCAATCGGCCCAGATGGACGACGGGCCGGAATACGGCAGGGGCGGCCGTGGCTTACTTCTCCCTCCTAGCTCTCTTTCTCGTTCTTTTTTTTTGCTTTCGGTCGCACCGAGGCTAGCTGACTTCCGTATATGGCCAAGGAGGAGTTGCCCGAGGTTCTCCTTTATACACCGCTGACGCCAAATCCCAACAACCCAGGCGGATACGGCGTGCATTTGGTCGGGGGTTCGGTCGGCGGGGGCAACAGAATTGCGTGGATGCCGGCGAAGAAGATAGATCCGACAGGTGGGTGCGAGCAGCGAGATCAGCGGCGAAAATCCTGGCCAAGGATTTGGCTTTTGCTATGGCGATTTGGAATACAGACGCCGTGGCACCCAGCAGAGGAAGAAGGACCTGGCGAACGGGGCCCGCATGGCGGCGACCATGAAGACGTTCGCATGTGCACGAGAGAGAGCAAAGGGGCTGGCCCAGGTGTCGGCATCCAATGATGTGGCGGTAGGGACGTGGAGTTGGGCCGACCGGCGCATGGTAGTGGGCTGTAGGAGGGGTTTCGGCCCAGGTTAGTGGGTGAGTTTCTCTTTTTATTTTCTTTTATATTTTGCATTTCTTTCTCCATTTCAAAGTTTACCATTTGAATATGAATTTGTTAGTGAGTTTTACACATAGTTCAAGTTCACAAAAATACCAGTATAAGAATATATTTTTATTTATATATCATTATTACTATTTTTCCCTATAGCACATATTCTTTTCCTTTTTCTTCTCTTTTATTTTATATTTCCATTTTCAAATTCTAGTTTTCTAGCTTAAGCTTGTTTCACAAATTTGATTACAAAGTGCAACAATACAATAACTTTATCATGAGATGCATTTTTTTTATTTATTTATTTGTTATGTTAACCATTATAATTCCATTAATCAAATATGCACAAAGAAGAGAAAACCAATTAACTCCCAAGGGTTCCATAATCCCAAGATACCCACTTATAAACATATTTATTTATTTATAACCTTATTTTTCTTTGATACAAATTTTGGGCTCTACAAATCCTACCCCCCTTAACAAAAATCTCGTCCTCGAGATTTGTAAGAAAAGGGATATAAAAGAATTGGTTTGTGATTTTAGCCTTTACATTCTAATTGGTTCAAAAATTCAGAGTCTTCCATTTTTTTTTGTCCATAGTGGGTGATTAGAAGAGCATAGGTATCCAGCTACTTATTAGGTAGGATATAAGAGATGGATGAGTTAGGGCAAGAATGGCAGGGGTAAGAAAATTTATGGTGAGGAAGAACTCCATGTTGGGTGGTAATGCATCTGAAGATTGAGCTTAATTTCTCTTCTCCCTTGACGAGGTTGATCTTTTCTTCTCCGGTCTTGAGCTCATTGATTCGTGGTGAGTGCATCTCATCGGGGTTGGGGAATGTGGTTAAGATAGATACGAATGAGATAGACTACATGGTGTAGATCAAAATTTTGTTTTAGGTGGGGGTTGATGGATTATGGAATCCATTAAGACTCTATTGGTTGGGTTAGTTCTTATGCTCATGGTTGAGTTTGTCTAATACACTAATTAAATGCATGAGGGGAGAACAAGTTTATAGGATCCAGTTTATTTTACTAGTGTTAACTTGTTAAGGGACTATCCTTAGGTTTAGGTCAACTTAAGGTTAGATTAACTTATTAGATTGGATCATATCCAGAATAAATTGATATGGCTATTTTAGACTGGATAAGATCTAAATAAATTTTGGATCAGCTCATGGTTGTTATTTTAGAGTGAAATAAATATACTAATTAGGGCAAGATGAATCCATATGGATAAGGTAGAATCTTTTGAGGTCAGTTAGATCTATTAAGATGACATAAGATCTTTTCAATATAAGACGAATCTACTAAGATAATAGAGTATCTTTTGATTTATGAGTGTAGGATAGAATCTTTTAAAATGAGAGGGATATTGTTAGGCTAAATACTTTTAGTTTGTCTAGTTATTTTTATAAGCATTTTTTTCCTATATACAGATGTAATTGTGGACATTACTCCACAACTCATCACACTCAATCAAAGATCCAAATCAAACAAGCATCAAAAGAACAAGCACTCAAGCGTATAGATACCAAAATAGTTTTGTTTTTGTTCCTAAGATTAGGTCTCCTATTCCTAAAGGTCACTTTTGGTACGGGATTTCAAAGTGTGAAATCCCCATTTGTCTTTAGAAGGAAAAGGTAAGAATAATCAGAGTAAGGCGGAAATAGATGAGAAAAGATTGAGAAAAGTTCAGAAAAGAATCAGAGTAGCAAAGGTAAGTAGACAATGGTTGTCCAGCTCTATCTAGGTTTCGTCCTACAGTCAACATTCCTCTGATACCACTTCTGTCACACCCGGGTTTCGGGGCACCAAGACCCGGGCGCGAACATAAACACCAGGTATGCTGGGACCAAGTCTCACACATATGATGTATAGTGGCACAGGATCGAATGTCACATATTTATATATAACAGGAGTTCTATACAAAATAAATAATTACATAATAAGGAGACAACGGTCCAGCAACCCAAAGTTGACTGGGAGACGACGGCCTAGACCTCTCACGAACACATCGCAGCATCCTCCAAGCGCCTCATCCTGTGGTACCTGTTCTTGACCTGTGGGGGGGTGTGAGACAGCAAGAGTGAGCTCACATACGTTCATAGCTCAACAAGTTGTGGGGAATAATGTGCATGAACTCGCCAAAGGTGGGAGCTCACGTGAAGTGTAAGGCTTACCAAAGAGGATGGTTGAAGCTGAGCATTGCTTTTAAAGTTGGTCAAAATTTTATTAGCAGTTACTAAGTATAAGTAAATACCAAACCCAATTAAGTAATAGAACAAAAGTAACAACATCACCTGCGATGCAATGCATATGACAAATTGAATTTAGTTCCATAAATTAATCATGTGAGTGTCCGAGCTGCTCATGATCGTGAGCACGGCTAGTATACCAGTTTTACACTCTGCAGAGGTTGCGCATCTTTACCCACAAGTCGTGTTACCCATCTGCCAAGAGACGGCCAATCCCATACACCTCTACCGAGGAGGCGAGGCAAGGTAACACTACGAGGCCTTTACAAAGTTCCACTAGCTTCAGAAAACCTGCTACAGTTTATAGGAAGTTCCAATGCAGGAATCCCTTGCAGGACCGCCATCGCAGCAAAATCCTCCCGAGGGCCTCCCTACACTGACCACTCCCCTACTGCCCTTGCCCCTTTCGGGTAAGGTAGTCTTCCACTAGCTTTCCTAATTAATCGGCCAAGGGCGTCCCATTAAACCCTTGTGGTAGCACTGTTTTCCCGGGTGGTTCTCCATGTTCCAATTAACATAATGATCTTAACATGAACAGTAAATAACAACTGACAATAAAAGTATAATCATGAATAGTAATGTGTATCTCTATACCCAAACCACATAAAGCGATAGCAAGTACTACCCAAAGATTCAGTGGTGAACAAGGTATAAAGATAGTCAAACTAGGGTAACCTATTGGGTCCCATCAAAATTAACCTATGCAGATCATTATGATTAATTAGAACATGAGTGGGTAAAAAGAAGTGATCAAGGGCACAACTTGCCTGGGACTTGAGATTCCAGGTACCAACTTGCTCTTCAGTTGACTCGTGACCTCACGCTAGTCGTAGTAATACAAACAAACAGTATATAGGCAAAATTAACATCACACCAAACATAATAACAAACTGAATAATAATAACCTACGTGTTGCTACGAGACTAACGCAACTTGAACGGATCAAATCCGAATTAAAACGAATGAGTTATGACTTTTCTAAGGTTTTATGTATTTGATACAAAATTAATTAAGAGAGGAATTCTATTTTGAGTTTCATGTTAAAACAGTGTTACTGAGTGATGAAAAATATTAAAACAAAATTATTTGAACTGGAATGGTTCAATTTGGAGTTAAAACAATTTTTATATGATTTATACAAGTTCTAGCATTTAGTTTCATATTAAAAATCATTTTCTAATCACTTTTACTGAATTTTATAAATCTCTGGACTGGGCGTCAAATTTTGTAAAATACAGGGGCCCCAGCGCAATGTTTACTAGACTCAGTGCATAGTGGTCGTGGACTGCGGGTTTATTATGTCTTTCCCCAGGGTCTCTTTTGGAAATCGGATGGCCGAAAGGGTACGCGCAAATCGCGGTCGTCGGATCTGTTTTCAAGGGACCAGATTAGACTAAGTGCATTATAAACCCGCGAACGACGTAAACCGCACGATCGCGATCTAACGTACGGATCCCTGGTTTAATCCGGCCCGATCATCAGTCGATCAACGGCCCGCAGTGATTCCTTCCCCAGATCTAATCTCACACGTTGACTGCAGATCCAACGGTCCCGATGCCATATAGCCGAACGCGTACGACCGGCCCGATCTGAGCCGTTAGCGGCTGGATCAACGACAGTCGAAGTGTCTTCCCCGCCCGACCACACAGCGCAGCGGCGCACAAAGCCAGTATGGCAGCGGCCATTGCCGGACACAGGAAGACCGGCCACCGGGCACAAAGCTTCATCCTGATGGGCTCTACTCAAAAAGGAAGGACGGGCGAACGGCATAAGTGGGTTCTTACCGGCCAAAGGGCAGTCGTAGACTCCGACCACGACATGAGGCGGTACCGCGGCGACGATGTACATTGGCGACGAATTCCGAATTGCACGGTGATCCCCGAGTTCTCCCAGATGCTAATACGCGATCCATGAGCCACGACGTACCACCACGACCCAACCAATCGGCCTAGATGGACGACGGGCCGGAATACGGCAGGGGCGGCCGTGGCTTACTTCTCCATCCCAGCTCTCTTTCTCGTTCTTTTTTTTGCTTTCGGTCGCACCGAGGCTAGCTGACTTCCGTATATGGCCAAGGAGGAGTTGCCCGAGGTTCTCCTTTATACACCGCTGACGCCAAATCCCAACAACCCAGGCGGATACGGCGTGCATTTGGTCGGGGGTTCAGTCGGCGGGGGCAACAGAATTGCGTGGATGCCGGCGAAGAAGATAGATCCGACAGGTGGGTGCGAGCAGCGAGATCAGCGGCGAAAATCCTGGCCGAGGATTTGGCTTTTGCTACGGCGATTTGGAATACAGACGCCGCGGCACCCAGCAGAGGAAGAAGGACCTGGCGAACGGGGCCCGCATTGCGGCGACCATGAAGACGTTCGCGTGTGCACGAGAGAGAGCAAAGGGGCTGGCCTAGGTGTCGGCATCCAATGATGTGGCGGTAGGGACGTGGAGTTGGGCCGACCGGCGCATGGTAGTGGGCTGTAGGAGGGGTTTCGGCCCAGGTTAGTGGGTGAGTTTCTCTTTTTATTTTCTTTTATATTTTGCATTTCTTTCTCCATTTCAAAGTTTACCATTTGAATATGAATTTGTTAGTGAGTTTTACACATAGTTCAAGTTCACAAAAATACCAGTATAAGAATATATTTTTATTTATATATCATTATTACTATTTTTCCCTATAGCACATATTCTTTTCCTTTTTCTTCTCTTTTATTTTATATTTCCATTTTCAAATTCTAGTTTTCTAGCTTAAGCTTGTTTCACAAATTTGATTACAAAGTGCAACAATACAATAACTTTATCATGAGATGCATTTTTTTTATTTATTTATTTGTTATGTTAACCATTATAATTCCATTAATCAAATATGCACAAAGAAGAGAAAACCAATTAACTCCCAAGGGTTCCATAATCCCAAGATACCCACTTATAAACATATTTATTTATTTATAACCTTATTTTTCTTTGATACAAATTTTGGGCTCTACACTATCTTGCCTCTCTAGATTGCAAATGGATCCAAAACAAAGTCCTAGGCATGAGTGCTTGAAGCTCTCTTATCGGGTCATTGATAAATGCAATCGAGGCTGAACCAATAATCGCAAAATGAAAGTCAAGAGCTTGAAGTTCGGACATTTATGGGCACTATTGAAATAATGTGTGGTGAATGCGATGGTTCAAGTGGTCTTGTGAGAGACCCATCCCACATATGTGTTGAATAAACATTGTTCCGCTAAGTAATATATCTGGCAAATGGCATGAACTAAAATATGCAGTTAATAGGATTTTGAAGATCCGTTATGAGATCCTAGGAGACTCATATCTTTGAATTATAAATATGCAACATATAAATCTCGTACCGAATAATACATTCCTCACGAATGAACACTCTCCTATGTAGAGAGAATATCTCCTATAAGATTATAGTTCCTTAATAGAACCTTTCCAGAAGAAATAAAGTCTGTGTTAAACACCAAAGTTTGATAATCCCTATAAAGGGATAAAGACCCATACAGACCCGAAAAGGAATAAGATGAGGTACCAAAGGACTTGAAGTTCACTGAATAAGCACATGTGCATTCCACGATCTTTACTCATGGTATTTTCCATTAGATATGGAATTACGGTATCCTCTAAAGCCACGATGGCAGAAACCTATAAGGTTTAGGTGTTACTGGCAAAATATCTCCATTGTGCCATAATGACAGACTATAACGATATATCTGATCGATGAAAAATCCCTGATGGATTATGATCTTTGATGGACTTTTGTTACACCATCATAGATGTTGCAAAGGATGAACGCCTGGAACGATGTGTCATATTTAGAATATGTACTATTGCAACTATATTATCCCCTGAGTCCTATTGAAGGACATGTTATATGCTTTGCACAACTATGTATAAATTGTGGTGTAAGATAGAAAATGATAGCACCCCAACCTCATCCATTCTCGTTATTCCAGATGGACAATGAGACATATATCTTACAGAATATACTTGAGTTTTGAGGGATAATGACTTTGACAGATGTCATCGTCAGGGGGAGCGAATGCTTATATTGATCACAATCGTGAGACAATAAATGTCATATTCTATGCCCTGAAGGCGTGAGCTTGATGATCAATATGTGAACCTTTATGGAACTTTCTATCAAATATATAGATCCAGTCGATCGAACACCATCAGTCAAAGTGGCTTATTTATATTGATACGTGCACTTACCTCGTATATCCTAGAAGTGAGTAGAGGTAAAGTTCCTGAAATAGTCCTTGCAAGGATATGCAATCCGTTTGCTAAATCTTTACGTGCATATACTTCTAGAAGAAGATGTTTTGCCTTATTGATACGGTTTTGCAAGGATCAGGGGGAGCACATTTCTAAACTTAGCCCTTGTAGAAGATTCGATAGAATCAAGATCCTAGAGGATCGAAATCTGTCCCGATGACAGCTATTGTACTCTTTTTCCCTTGGTGAGTTTTCTTGAAGTTTCTCACATGAGGTTTTTAACGAGGCAACAAAGTGCAAATGCAATTTGTATCACCATGCACTCTTTCTCCATATTTTTCCCACTGGGTTTTTTGGAGTTTTAATGAGGCATGTGTTGGTCGCGGTATTCGCCCAAGGGGGAGTGTTAAGTAACCCTAGTTAGGGTTATGTGGGCAAATACCGGCTTTGCCCCTGAGGGGTCTCACATCTCTATATAAGGAACCTGTACACCCCTTCATATTACAGAGAAGAGAAAGAGGCCAGAGGCCCAACCCTATATACTGTGTATCGTGTGCTATCTGTCATGCTTATGGGAAGGGAGACGGGTTCTCTACATCTTCTTGCGCCTCTACTGCTGACGGGAGGGAAGGGAGCGGATCTGGTGATCCGTGGTAACGTAGTTCTCAACACATTTCTCCCTTTCTCCATACGAATGCAGTCGTACTTATAGACAGTTACAAAGGCCGGCCCACACCGGTCTCGGTTCGACGCACTCTACCAACGCTTACATTGGAATCCAGTTGCTACCCGCCATAGCCCTTTTTAGAACTTTATACACCCATCGCAACATTTTCTATAGATGGTTTGATTAGCTGGTTTAATGACAAGAGAATTCGAGAAAACTGACACACCTTTATTTAAGGGATAAATCTGGTTGCGTTTTATAGGTGCATCAAACAAGATCAACACATATAATTGTTGAGCACTAAATAGGCAGGGCGGGCGGTCCGCAGTCCGGACGGTCCGCATCAATAGCGCGGACAGTCTGCGCGCGCATAGAGCCAGTTAGGATTTTGAGTTTCTTGCTAAGTTGTTAGCTAAATTTGCGGAATTAACTCGAAAGATTGGTTTGTAATGGGTCCAAACTCCCTCCTCTGTAAATATAGAGGAATACAGCCGATTAATAATCAACAATCGGACCTACAATCAATACAATTCGTATTTTATCTTGTACATTTAAGAGTAGCTTTAGTTTAGTTCTAATTTAGCCTCTCAATCCCCAAATTCTCCGCTTCTCTTCAGCTCTTCGTCGATTAGAGGTGTCTAGGTCGGCCTGCCGACCATAGACAAAGCCTAGGACATTTCCTCCCCGATGGGGTCCCTCCCGAGAGTGAGATCTAGACACTGCCGGCGAACTCCGCCGCCCCTGCGCACGCGCGGACTGTTAGTCCTATATGCACAGACCGTTTGGCTCGTCAGGCAGAAACGTCAGCCTCTGTGCCAGGCCGCGGACCGACCACGCCTACACAGAGCGCAGCGCTGCCGATTCTCAACGCAGTGATTGGCGTCCGGATCGGTGCCAACACACTTTTTGCCGACTGTGCGGGTGATAGCACATATAGACCTATTAGGTCGACCCTTAATGGCCGGTTCAAGGGATAACTCTGACGTCTCCCCCAGCAATATCATAGAGCCGACTTGGGAAACCTTGTCGGCTGACGAACAGCTCCAGTTCGAGGAGCACAAGGAGCAGCTGATCCAAGAAGCAAAGGTAAAGTTCTTGGCCAACTTCAAGGTGGATAGAAACAACAAGGTCGTTCGGCAACGAGAGACTGATCTGGCTTCGCTCCAACCTACTACGACTACCCCCGAGGTGAGCGACACAAACGAGCTCCAATCTCTTAAAAATTATATAGATGAGCAGCGAGACCAAATGCAAAATATCATAGGGGGTATGCAAAAAGATTATAAAAAGCTAGTACATGTGTTTGACAAATCTACTTTTGCAAATTTTCCTTCGCACGAGGTTGAATTAAGGGAAAACACGTGTGATTCATCGGCTACAGGTTGTCACGACCAGTCACAACCCCTTTATGGGATGCCAATAGACACGTACTCTGGGAAACCATAGCCTCCCATGCATATCGGCGAATCTACACATGTCTGGACCGTCCGCACGTGAGCGCGGACCCTCAGAGCCAGCGGCGGCCAGTCCTATTTTAAATGAATTACCGAGACATGCACCCGAGCCGCCACGTACTGCGCAAACCCTAAACTACCCAATCGGACCGTTCATATATAGCGACAGACGATCCGCATACAACAACGGATGGTCTGGTCGTAAGGCCGGATAGACCGCACACACAGACGGATGGTCCGGCCATAAGGCCGGACAGTCCGCGCGCACAGTCGTACGATCTGCGTATCTAACCGGACGGTCTGGCAAATAGTTTTTCGATGAGGATTGTTACCCAAATCCTCATCTGTCCTGGCTAAACGTCCCACCATATCCTACAGCACACCAGCACCATAATACATCATTCCAAACACACGAGGGTGAGTATTTTCCGGTCCATGGAAGGCTGGAAAGAGACGATCGTTCCTATGATTCGCATAGGGCCAATATTAGTACTCCACAAAACCCAAACCAATGGGGGGAAGACAACATGCCAATATCCAAACAACCCCAGCCATGTCAGACCAAATAGTCGGTGGTCTCCCACCGGTTGCTATCTATATAGTAAGGGAAGAAATAGCTGGGGCGTTCCGAGATAAGCTCGGAGTAAGCATGGTCCCTAGGGAGCAGTCATATCGGAGACCTTATGACAACCGATTTGACCACCACCCATACCCATAGGGAACTAGGATATCCGAATTCACAAAAAAATTCGGGTGACCAATGAAAGAGCACACACAAACACATAGGCCCGTTTTTAGCGCAATTAGGAGAATTGGCTGACACAGAGGCGTTCTGTGTTTGTTTATTTTCATTATCTTTAATAGGAACTGCATTCGCATGGTATGCCACATTACCTCCTAATTCTATTTTGTCATGGGGGATTTAGAACAAAAATTCCATGATCACTCCTTTTCCGGTGACTATGAGTTAGATTTGGTAGACCTAGTGGCCCTGCGACAAGAAAAAGACGAATCGGTTAATGAGTACATACGGAGGTTCCGGGATACAAGAAACGGATGCTTTCAAATTCATTTGGTAGAAAAACAACTAGCGGGGTTAGCCTTTAATGGATTGCAATATTATTTAAAAGAAAGATTAGAAGGCATCCAGTTTTTCACGCTAGCACAATTACATAAGAGGGCTTTGGCTTGTGAAAGCAGAAGCAAAGAAACTGCTAAAACGATTTGTCATAACATTCATATAGTAGCGTGTGACCAAAGTAGCTCGGACGACGAATCAAAAGAAGTTTACGCTACCAAAATGGTTTGGCCCAAGCAGGCCAAATCTTCGGCTTGTTCCTCCTTACAGACGATTCAAAATAAATGGTGAGAGGATGTTAAATTTACATTTAATGTTGGCAAATGTGATAAGATATTTGATGAATTATTAAAAAATGGCAACATTAAGATAAATCATACTGTTCCACCCACCGACGAACTAAAATGTCGTGCATGTTGCAAGTGGCACAACTCCTTTTTCCATGCCACTATTGATTGTAATGTGTTTCGATGACAAATCCAATCGGCCATTAACGAGGGACGATTGAAATTTCAGGAATTGCAGGTGGATACGGAGCCTTTCCTAATGAATGTGATCGACTTTGAAGGCAAAAAGGTCCTAATTTGGCCTAGCATGGCCGATAAGGGCAAAGGCAAGGAAGTTATCATCAGCGACGCGCGAAAGGCCGATGAGAATAATAAAATTTCTTGCAGGAAAGTGGTGGCGGAAAAGACTCCTGATGGAGGGGAGACTTTAAAAGTTACCACCACCACCTCCAACGCTGGGGGACAGGCACAAGTAGGTAGCCAGGCGCGTGAACCTGTTTTGCGCATCGCGGATGGTCCGACGCACAGACGTGGATGGTCTGGGACACTACCGGACAGTCCGGATCATTCCAGCGGACGGTCCAGCAACACCTAGGAACCACTAAACTTTTGGGTAGTTCCTGTTATTGCTTTATATGGTTTTGGGTGTTAATATACAGATTATTCATGATCATGATTTTATTATCAATTTGTTATTTACTGTTCATGACAATATCATTATGTTAATTGGAACATGGAGAAACACCCAGGAAAACAGTGCTACCACAAGGGTGGTATGGGACGCCCTTGGCTGACTAATTAGGAAAGATAGTAGAGGAATACCTTACCCGAAAGGGGTAAGGGCAGTAGTGGAATGGTCAGTATAGGGAGGTTCTCGGGTTGATTTTGCTACGATGGCTTTTCAGACGGAGGATTCCTATGCTGCGCTCCCTAGAAACTGTAGCGGGTTTTATGAAGCTAGTGGAACTTTGTAAAGGCCTTGTAGTGTTACCCTGCCTCGCTTTCTTGGTAGAGGTGTATGGGATTCATGACCCCTTGGCAGATGGGTAACATGACTTGTGGGTAAAGATGTGCAACCTCTGTATAGTGTAAAACTGGTATATCAGTCGTGCTCACGGTCATGAGCGGCTCGGACCCTCACGTGAGTAACTTATAAAATTAAATTTAACTAGTCATTTGCATCACATTTTGGTTTATTATTAATTTTGATCTATTATTACTCTGGTTGGTATATACTTACATTTCGTAACTGTTGGGACGAAGGCGAACACGTCCCCCTCGCTCGTCGATCTCCACACCAGCATGTTCAAGACCGAAGGCCCCGAAGATCGAGCCACACAAGCTAAGAGCTCAAGGTCGACGCCCACGCGAAGGCTCAAGCACTTCTTTGCCCTGGTGAATCGGAGCGAAGACCATTAAAGACTTCGGAGCTCAGACAATCAAGACCTCGAAGACCATATGTTGTGACCTTCTTCAATGTAAAAAGGGACCCATGTATAATCCGGCCCATATTGTAGGGTCCTGCCCGTAGGCCACCGTGTTGGTAGGGCTAGTAGAGGGTTGGCCCACGTCTATAATTAAGTATGTGTAATGACCCACCATAACCCCCAATGGGAATATCCTAGGGATAAACTAGGTAACTGAGGGTCTAATTGTCCATGGCAAGGCCGGGTAGTCCCTTAGTTACCTATAAATACCCCCGCACTGTGCCATTGTGAGGACGGAGAAAAACACTATTGCCCTAACACTTTGTGTTTACTAGCATCAAACTGTTTTCCATTCTCCCATCGTTTGAACTTGTTGTCCACGAATTAGCGAGTTCCAATAGACTACTAATAAAATTTGACCAACTTATTAAAAGCAATGCTCACTTTAACCATTATTTGTTGATCAGCCTTACACTTCACATGAACTCCCATCTTTGGCGAGTTCATGCACATTATTCCCCACAACTTGTTGAGCTATGATTAAAGCTGACCCTTATGATATATAAACCCCCCACATGAGAAGAACAGGTGGTCCAGGAGGAGGTCTACAATGATGAGTATGAGCTTATCTAGGTGGCGTCTCCCAGTCAGCTTGATGGCGCCAAGGAATAATTTTTTAGTTCGTGTTATTGTTATCATTTATTTTAGTAAGACTCTTCCACTATGTAATAATGATTGTGACATTTATCTCTATACACTTTGTCATTATATGTGATGTTCTTCTTTGGCGCACATATGAGACGTACCCGACTTTATCCCTTAAATTCGGGTGTGAAAGAAGTGGTATCAAAGCAAATGTTGATTGTAGGACAAAACCTATAGATAGAACTGGACAAAACCCTTACCTACTTACCTTACTCTGATTCTTTCGATACTTTTCTTGATCTTGTCCCACATTTGGCTGTTCTACTCTGATTATTCTTACATTTTCTACTCTAGAAAGACAAGAGGAATTTCACACCTTGGAATCCTACATTTAAGACCCCCTAAAGAAATAGGAGACCTAAGACAATATATATTATCTATCTAAAGAGTTTGGATGTTTGTTCTGATGATAAATGCTTGATTTGCTTCTTTGATTGACTGAAATAGTATAACAGGGCATTCTAGCATGTACCACCATAGGGTAATATGTTAGTATTGATAGGTGACACACTAATATACTAAGCAATTAAGACACTGAAAGATCATGATCTCAAAGTGGACTTCTCGTAATTACTCGTCTTATCTACAATTCTATCTTACCATGTGTTTCTAACTCATATGGTCAATACCAGGAAGGGAGGAGGTATTGATCTACCTGCCAATGACCATTGCAGGAGGATTGCTAACCAACCACAACCAGAAATGAATCCTTTGAACCCTCCACCGGCTGGGATAGATCCAGTAGCTGCCGCTCAGATGCAGCTGCTGCAATAGATGGCAAATACTATGATGGAAATGCAAGCTCAGATGCGGCTGGAATGTCAGCAGATGCGCTAGGAGCATTAGGAAATGCGACAGGAGATGAGACAAGAACGACTGGAACGGCAGCAACAACCACCACTACCTCCACCACCACTACCAGCTCCACCTCGGGACAAGCACTGGGAATTCATGAGTCACAAGCCACCCACATTCTCTAGCTCTCCAGACCCTCTACATGCTGATGATTGGCTGAAATTAGTGGAGAAGATGCTTAATATTGCTTAATGTACTGACTGGGAGAAGGTGCTCTATGCATCGGGTTGACTCACTGGCCCTGCTGCTGATTGGTGGGACCCCTACAGTGCTGCCCATGCTACTGCCAACACTATTACCTGGGCAGAATTTTCTACACAATTCCGGAACTATCATATTCCTGCAGGCTTGATGAAAATTAAGAAGAAGGAATTCTTGTCACTTAAGCAAGGTAACATGATAGTTAGTGAATACCGTGATAAATTCATTCAGCTATCAAGGTTAGGGATGGCAATTTTACCCACGGGTTCGGGTATCCATGGATATCCGACCCATCGGATTACGAAATTTAACCCGCGGGTCTCACCCATACCCGACCCGTGATAAAATCGGGTCGGGTACGGGTTTTATCTTTCACCCGCGGGTCCTGGTGGATATCCGAAATTAAAAGTACATGTATTTTCAGCCCACCAGAAACCGGTCCAATGGTCCATCTTTATTCACCCAGGAACCCTAGTCTCTCACAGTCATGGTCTCACTCTCATAGTCTCTCTCAGCCTCTCAGCTGGCCACCACCAGCCGCCACTAGCAATAGCAAATTAGCAACCCGCCGTGGTCGCCGGGCTGCTGCTCGTGCTCATCCAGGATCTGGCCGTACTCCACGGCGAGGAGCCGGGTCTTCACCTCGCCGGGCTGCTGGTGCTGGTGGCCAGCGTCCACGCCATCGAGCGGGAAGCGACACGGCCCCACGACGGCCAGCATCAGCAGGGCGGCGTCCCTAGCGGCGCTGAGCAGCCTGCAGAAGGCGATGACCGGCTTGGGCACAGTGAGGCAGTAGCACACTAGCGGGATCCCCATCATCAGTAGAATGAGCGAGCGAGCGAGCTGGACGGACCGGTTTCATGTCCAAGATTGATCCTTGCTGTTTTTGTTTTTTTCTGCCCAAACATTGGCTAAAGCCCGATTAATGTTGTTTTTGTTTTTGTTTACAAGCGAACAAACATTGGCTGAAATCCTACCCGCGGGTATCCGATATCAACACGTTTACTGGATACATTAGTGCGATATCAACATGTTTACTGGATAGATTAGTGCCGTTGAACAGTCTAAGTTCATGCCCAACAGTGGAGTGTAATTATACCCGCGGGTATAGTCGCGGGCGGGTATGAGTAATACCCGCGGGTATTGTCGCGGGCGGATATTTACCATATCCGATCCAAACCCGACCCATTGCCATCCCTAGTCAAGGTATGCTCCATAGGAGGTTGCAGATGATAAAAGGAAGCAGGATCAGTTCATGGAGGGACTCTTTGGGCCACTACAGTATCAGCTGGTATCCCACACCTTCCCATCTTTCTAGAGGCTTCTGGACAAGGCTATAGTTGTTGAATACAAATGTGTTCAGCTAGGCGAGATGAAGAGGAAGGCTATCACCCAGGAGCAGGAGAGCAGTAGCATCTGTCCTTACTATGTTCCACCCTAGGGTACACCAGCTCGTCCTAGAGGAGGGCAGCAGTCCTACCAATGACCTGCTCAGCATACACCACAGGCAACTTCGCAGACTCCACATACTCGTCCGGCTGCCCCCACTGGCACCCCGGCGAGACCTGCTGGACATGGTACAGTCACCACTTGCTTCAAGTCTGGTGAGGCTGGGCACTATGCCAACGTGTAAAACCCAAAAAAATTGGATTAAAAATGATATAAATAAATAGATATAATTATGTTAGCATTTTGGGGAATTTTTGAAGCCCTTTTGAGATTTATTAGTCCCCTTCCTTTTCATAATTAGATAATGATATTAAATTAATCAAGTAACCAATAAATAAATAAAGAATGGGCATTTCATGCTTATGATTTTGTTGGGGTGCATTTTAGTGAAATGAGGAATCATAACTTACATTTGATCTCAACTTATAAATTAAAATATAAAATGAGAAAGGGAATTTGTAATAAAGTAAATTATTGTTAGAATTAAATAATGGGAAGGTGAATAAATAATAAATAATAAAATTGAAAACAGTAGAATCTATATTCACAATAAGATTTTAATTGACAGTGTAATCTAAAATTTAAAACAAGAAGGGACAACATGTTTAAGTTTGAATTTGTAATTGAGCATAAAATGGAAATGAGAAATTAAAAGAAAAGAAACCGCGTTGGGCCATTTCCTGAAACCCCGACCCACATCGGCCCATTTCCCCTGCAAACCACGCACCGACCCAACCCATACACTAGAATGGGCGTCATGGCACCGCCATGTGGGCCCGACTAGACAGTGGCGGCCAAGTCTCATGCCCGGCTCTCTACCAAAACGCTGATTAGTGGGCCTCCCTAGCCAGTGGCGCTCCTGTTCTTCTTCAATCGCACGCGAGCACTTCACAACTGAATACTCCAAGCTCGCCTAGAAATCCGGGGTCCTGGTTCCGATTCCCTCTCAACCAGCTGTATAAAAGCGGGCGCCAAAGACCCCCACTCATCCAACCTTCATCGCAGCAAGCCGGGTGCCCTCTGTGTTAGATATATTAGGTGGGTTATGAGCTATGGTCATGGGTAATAGATGAGCTATGGGTTATGTGGGCTTGAGGAGATATAAATATAGGCTGAGTCATCTGTAAAAGGCATCAAACAACAGAATACAAAATATCAATTCACTGAGACCCCGTCTAGCTCTCGTCTTTCTTCCATCTTCCTAGCTCCAATCTCTGATCTCCTTTCTGCTCTCTTCTAGAAGCTTCCCACTAGCGACGCTAACATTTGGTATCAGACTAGAAATCCTGGTCGATCTATCTCTGGCATGGATACTGCGATGCAACGTCTTCTCGACGCAATAGCACAAATAGAGGAGCGCTTGACCGATGTGCTGATTGGCCGTGGTCGTGAGCAGGCCACCCACGGACGTACTTCCTCCTTCAACGACGATTCGGGCACCGACTGCATCCTCATCAACGTCGGCACCGACTGTACCGCGGAAGACGACCCCTCCTGCTCTGTCACCGCCGCCGCCGAGGTCGATTCTCTCCCCAACCCCAACGACGACTGCATCGAGGAGTTCAGCCTAGGCTTCGATGGAGAGCCAATTTTCTACGAGGAGCCCAACGACTCCATCGCCGAGTTCGTCGACGTCTCCTTCCACGACGGCAGGATCTCAACCGGTGGTATCCACCACTCGGCCTCCACCATGCCGAAGCTGCACGCGAGCGTGGTCGTCGACGACTGCATCGAGGGGTTCGACGTGTTGGACGAGGACGCCGCGAGCGCCAACGCGGCTGACTTCGCCTCCATGGTGGGGGACGCCACACCCCAGGCCACCGAGACATGGCTCAATGCCGGATGGGTGCGCTGGCTGGAAGGGCGGACTGGCCCCTACGATGACATCGCAGCAGCACAAACCCTCTTCTCCGATTTCTCCGACGACGACAGCGCCAGGACTTGCGATGTCACCGACGTCCCCGTCGTGCACTCTACACTCAAGGTGTTCGTCAAAATGCTCAACGGCGGGAGTGAGCATCCACAGGAGGGGATGCAAACCTCCATCGTGCGGTGTCCCAGGATCTCCGCCTGTGACACCCACCAGCCGACCATCTCCATGTCGTGGCTACACACACACGTCCATCGCTCCGTGCAGACGCCGTCCTTGCGGGGCGTCGTCGGAATCGCCCAGACGAGCGGCGGACCCGACGCACGCAACCTGATGGACAGCTCACTGAGCTGGATCTTCACCGACAACATTGGCAGGCTCGTCCCGTCCCACGATAGCTCCGTCCACACCACACTCGACATCGGATGCGGGGTGATGAGCTGGGGCGCGTACCTGCTGTCATGGGACGTACTAGCCATGGCGTTTGCGCTGTAGGACTCTCACGAGGCGCAGGTGCAGTTCACGCTGGAGCATGGCGTGCCGGCCATGATCAGCGTGCTCGTTGGGAAGGAGGTAGTTGAGGGCGGCGTTGTGCTGCGCAAGGACGAAGAGCGCCCCAAGGTGCCACACGATGGCTTCAGCGACGAGGTGCTGGTCGTGTCGCTCGAGGGCAGCAATGACGCGTGGCAGGCCATCTTCCAGGTGATGAACTACAACGTGGACGTCGCGCCAGTGGCTAGCATGGTGCACCTCATGCACGACTTCTTCACTCTCCCAAGCGAGGACAGACTCTCGATCAACTCCTACATCGACGCGATTCCATCTCCGGCTTCCTCTATCCTGTAATGGGTGGTGCCTGAGGCGAAGGACGAGGGTCTCAACGCCCTGCCACCAGGTGTTTGACGAATTGTGTTAACCTCATACAGAGTTGTTTCTCGCACTCATGCAGTTGCAGATGGGATTCGGTGCTACATAAGCAACCATGGCCACCACCCGTGCAGCCCGTGCAGTTTGGGATACCGGGAGATGGTGCTCAAGACTGGATTCCACCTTGGCCATCCTTCAGTGGTGAAATTGAGCAACTCGGGTTGATGGTGCTTATTGAGTTAGGATCCTCTTCCACTTTCCTCAGTGATCGCTTGAGTCCTCAGTTATCGG
Source organism: Zea luxurians (assembly GCA_029449295.1). Taxonomy (NCBI): domain Eukaryota; kingdom Viridiplantae; phylum Streptophyta; class Magnoliopsida; order Poales; family Poaceae; genus Zea; species Zea luxurians. The sequence goes on from JAOPSE010000970.1 coordinate 155,248, forward strand.
GAGTGCGGATAGTGGAACTGATGGTGAAAGTTGCAAATGTAGTGGAACTATGGTTACTCTCGGTCACCTCCCAGCAGTATGCCTATGCGACACTGCATCCCAACTGCACCAAGGAATTCGACGCCACACACTCGAACAAGGCCAAAATACTCATCAACATTATGGGCGTCACCATCCAGCTGAACTACAGGAGGATCTTTGTACATGAAGGCCAACTGCTGGAAAGCAAGCCGAATGAGCCACTGCGCATCCAGAAGATGATGATAGGTGATAGTGTCATGATGGATGAGACCGGTGATTCTTGGTTCAACTGCCATAAGCTCAAGCTGCCAGCAGACTGTGGATATGAATTCCAAATGAAATATGGTTTAATTGGATGGTCAATGGGTGCACTGCTTGGCTATGCTCAGGGTGCGAATCATAAGCTCTTCTCACCATTGACAGCCTTGCATCCTCTTGTCGTCGCTTGCTGTGACCATGGTAGCATAATGGATGCTGCCGGTTTTGGTGATGAGCTGATGGTCACCAGCATGGGCGTTGACTGCCATAATATCGCCTCCTACTACATGTGGTCTTTTGGACAGACTGGAACTGATCATTTCTTCCCAATTGGTGGCTACCATGTCAGACAGGATACAGTGCTCATCTTGGATCCAAGTCTTCTGAAGGCAGGGATTGGTGCTGGCGTGGGATTGGTTACCTCTAGTTTGAGTGCCGTCAGCAGTGACCAAGGCAATTTTTTAGTCTTTGTTTGGGATCCTGGTGATCGCGGCTTGGTTACCTATGGTCTGTCAGTATTGCAAGAGTTACTGCTATTATGTCAGGCACATATGCAAGAGCTACTGCTACAACTTCCTCTCCGAAGATGCGCCAGACCCAGTTCAGATGGAGGGCCGAAGAGAGGCGTGATGCATTCAACAATGATGCTAATCCACAGATGAAGTTGATCCTACACCGTCAGCGGCTTGGGGGCAAGCCGCATTTCAAGGAGTGGGGAATGTTAGATATATTAGGTGGGTTATGAGCTATGGTCATGGGTAATAGATGAGCTATGGGTTATGTGGGCTTGAGGAGATATAAATATAGGCTGAATCATCTGTAGAAGGTATCAAACAACAGAATACAAAATATCAATTCACTGAGACCCCGTCTAGCTCTCGTCTTTCTTCCGTCTTCCCAGCTCCAATCTCTGATCTCCTTTCTGCTCTCTTCTAGAAGCTTCCCACTAGCGACGCTAACACTCTGTCGCAGCGCGAAATCTAGGAAAGAAGCTCCGCCGTGGACAGTCCGCTGCTGGCGCGCACGTAGTAGGGTCGATTGAACATCGGTGTGGTACTCCGAGGCGGCGCCCCATTGATTTGTGGAGCCTCGGAAACCATCAATTTGGCCTGCGAACCATCAACGTCTAGGCAATTGCTCGCCGGACATTCGAAAGTACCATGGAGCCGCCCCCGACGTAGACCGCCCCCTCTCCGTCGTCCCTGCCTCCGGTGAGTCCCCTGACAGCTTCGTCGTGTCCGTAGGATCGCATAGCGCCTATCCTCTTCGAGCATTACATGCCTGGGCACCGTATCAACATTTACCGGCGAAGTCTCCGCTAATAGAATGGGCGGCGCCGCCGCCCGGGTCCTCGGATTTAGGTAGGATGTCTTGGACCTTTGGATTTTGAGCCAGCGGCTAAGATTAGAGTGGGTTCAGATTAGATATGGTCCGTCCGATCGGAATGGGTGCGTGGGATTAAATCTGCGCATACCAGTTCGATGCTTCACTCTGGACCGTCGATTGTGGATCTGGGGGCCCTGATTTGATAAGTGGCGTGGATAGATATCAGGCGTGGATCTCAGATCCATCAGCCCATGTGCTGTACCGGTTTGCGGGGATGTGCGATCTAATCTGGGCCCTTGATCAGTGATCGGGCGGTCGATCTTCACCGGTACCGCTTCGCGGTGTAATATTTCCTAAAGAGACCCTATAAAACCCTATAAACAACCCACAGTCCACACTGAGGGAATCCTGAGTCTGGGAAATATTTCGAGTTAGCCGCTGTGTTCCTCTATTATTGGCACCTAGTCCAGAGCTTAAGGAAAATCAGATAAATGAATTTGGAAATTGATTTTTAGTGCACAAATAATTCTAGAAACTTGCATAAATCATATTTAATTCATGTGAAGTCCAAATTGACCCATTCCAGTTCCTATAATTTTATTTTAATATTGTACATCACTCAGTAACAATGTTTTAGCATGAAACACATAATGAAATTTATCTCTTAATTAATTTTGTACCAAACACATAAAACCTTTAGAAATTCATAACTTAAAATCCATAACTCCAAATTGATTCATTCTAGTGGCATTAATTTTGTTTAAATATTGTTTATCACCTAGTAACTTTATTTTTTATGAAACCTAAACTAAAATTATGTACTTAGTTTCTTTTGTACCCCACTCCTAAATCTTTGGAAAATCATAACTCTATAACCGTAACTACGACTTTTGTGGTTCTCGATCCCACGATCTCGTAGCTTCCATATATTATTATTATTTAGTTTGTGCTTATGTTTGGTGCGATGTTAATTTTGCCTATACCATGTTTGTCTGTATTGCTACGTTTAGCAGTGAGGACACGTGTCATCTGAAGGTCATCCTGGTACCTGGAATCTCAAGTCCTAGGCAAGTTGTGCCCTTGATCACTTTTTTTACCCAGTCATGTTGTGATACCTAATTTTCAAAAAAAAGAGAAGTTGAAGTTTATCCTTCTTTCTTTTTTTTCTTCCGGGTCCTATGCTATTGGGGTTTGGAGTTTTAGAAAGCATACATCAGTAAAACAGTAGAATTTTGTTTGACTTGTATGCTGGGGTCGAGAGCACAAACGTGAGAGCGGATTTGGGCCGTTGATCTCGATCCGACAGAGGGAAGGCCACTCTTTCCCCCCCGAAACCCTAGCCGACCCCTCCTCCCTCTTTTGGTTTTGCAGCCACCCCCTCTCTTGTTCTCCCTTTGGCCGCAGCCCCCTCCCTCTCCTTCTTTCCCCAAGAACTTACAACCGCCACCACACAACCCTAGCCTTCCCCCATCTCCTCCTCTCCAAGGTGCAGCCCTCCCCGCTTGGATCTCCGTCGTGTTGGTGCAAGCCTTCAATTGGAGTTTGGTGGGAGAAAGAAGGAAGGAGGAAAGGAAGAACTCAAGGTGATTTTGTGATTATCTTTTTATTTGTGCTGCAATCCAATTGATCATCTGTTCATCTATACGATTCGATAGAGGTGCTGTCCAGAATTTTGTTGGTGGACGAACAGCAGTAGTATTATTAGTTTTTGGGGATTTTTCGTGTGTAATTAGTGGTAATCATTGTGAAAATCATGTAGAGCTTTGTCATATCTTTTCAAAGAGTACTTATGCGCTCAATTCGGAGGTATATTTTAGGAGATATCGCATTTTGATCTCACCTAGGTTGCTGTCCAAAAACTAAACGCAGAGTGTATTTTGTGGGCTGTTTGGGGCCATTTAGATGTTGGAATTTAATTATCATTTGAATACAAAACTTGTGGGGAATTTTATGTAGATGCTTCTAGAGTTTTTGTTTGTTACCACTGCTGTCATTATTTTGAAGATATGAAATTGTCAAGCAGCGCTGCTGCAGTTTGGTGGGTGATGGGGAGAGATGTCGCTCGTGACGGGTTTGGAATTATGTGTAGGTGCGACGTCGTTTATGAGCGTTTGTTATGTGGATTTGTGCACTCAGTTGTGTGTCAAAAACAGGTGGTGGACTTATGGATCATACCTAGGGTTTTGTCATAATTCCCCGGTGAAGACAAGTAAAATAGTGATGGTTTATCCCGTTGGTTGATTTGTGTCCTATACTTGATTATATCCATGTCAATTGTGTTCATCCTCGTATTCCATGTTGATAATTGTTGTTTGAAGATATTCATGTTCTATTATTTACACATGTTGAGGATGTTGTTTGAGCATGTTACACGTGTTGATTATTATTTTAAATGAGTGGAAGTATATGTTTAACACATATTAGTTGGGGTGGTCTTATGTTGGTGTCATGCATAGTTTATCTATCATCTTTTGCATAGAAGTTTCGTCGCGATCATATGGTCCGACCGTACCGGTACAATAAGCATCATACGTTGCCCGAGGAGGGGTATGATGCAGCTTCATATCCTTAGAGATATGAAGGCAGAAGTCATTACTACATCTGTAGCCATGTGCATTCATGGGTGAAACATGGAACCTGCTATGGTTGTGTGGATATTGTGGATCTCCACTTTGTGTTTCATTTTGGAACTGGGTATTTGATATCTTGTTTACTTGCTGCATTTTAATATTCAAGAAGGGAGTTTTGAACTTCATGGTTGTTAAAACATGGTTTGTTTACATTGTCCAATTGTTGTTTGATCAATTTACTTACTGAGATGTGTCATCTCACTCTTGCATTATTTGATGCAGACACTTAAACTTTGCTTGGGGAAAGAAGGGAAGTAGCATGTATCACCCTGAATTTGGGGGTATAAAATTTCTTTTCTAATATCCACCAAATTCAGGTGTTACCCTCTCTTTCCATAATTTTCTTTTCCTAAATGGTGGAGATTTATTTTGCATGTGAGAGTATATATGTATATATGTTGAGTGTAGTAAAATAGAACCCTAAAAGGGTCCTTGTTTTTTTTGCATAACATACCGAGATATTTTATGGTATGTTGAATTGTTGTGGTAGTGCATCCATTCAAACTCAAGAGGTATATTTGAATTTTCGATTTAAAAACTATAATTAAATTTAAATGGAAATAGATAAAAGATAGAAATAGACTAAAATCAAATAAAAATAAAAGCTTTTCCTCCCTCATCCCCTGCGGCCCAGCGCACTGCGCGGCCCATCCCTGCTCCCCCTCCCTCCTTGGCCTGCCTGCGGCCCAGCGCTATCGCGCGCGGCCCAGCAGCACCCCCACCGTGCAGCCCACCCCGCCTCGCGCCAGCACGCCCTTGCGACCCAGCTGCGGCCTCCCCAGCCGGCCTGCTCGCGCGCGGCCCATGCCGCGCCCCTGCCCCGCCCGCATGCCCTCGCATGCCCTAGCGCGCGCGTCTGGGAGCACCATCGCCGCCTCGCGCGCTCTCTCTGCCGCTTCGTGCACGCCTGCCCAATTGCTGCGCTCCTCGCCCAACCGCTCGGCCGCCCGCATGCACGATCCGCTCCGTCCGCCAAGCGCGCCACGCACTGCACTACTCCATATTCTCCCCTCTCTCTCTCCCTTGTCAACTGCCCGTCGTGGCCTCTGCTAGAACGACTCGAGCCTAATTTTTCTTCGTTCTCCCCTAGCGCCCCGCTTCCCCACACCTTGCCAGCCACGCCATGCCCACTGCCGTGCGCAGGGAGCCGTGCCACGACCGGCCATCGTCGAAGGCAGGAGCCTCCCCGCTGCTTTGCAGCCCCCGTTCGTCGCACGCCGTCGGGCACCCACGCGCTGGGGCTTCGCCATCTCTCCCCGTCGTGCTACGTCACAAGGTGAAAGTCCAAACCCTAGCGAGTCACCTGGTCGCATGCTGCGTTTAACCACATCGGCAGTGGGTCGTGCGTAGTTGTGCCGCCCATCGGGGAGTGCCGCGGCCCCTATGTTCTCTAGCCTCGGCCGTGGTGGCCGAGCTGATCTCCGCGCGTTTCCCTCACAACCCCTGCTAGCCAGCCCATTTCCAGCCCCTTCCCGCGCGACTTCCTTCGTAGCAGGGAGCAGCCAGCAGCGAAGAACCTGGCCGGGCTCCGTTTCCCCATGGCGTGCGCGCGCAGGCTGCCTCCAAGCTCGGCTCGGCCCCTGCGCCGCGCTTCTGGTGGCTAGGAGCGCCCCTGTGGCACTTCCGTGGCTAGCCCCTAGCCTAGAGCAAACCATCCGTGTGGCCGTGTGCGAGTACGTAGGCTAGGAGAAAGGAACGGACGTTGGGCCCCACAAACATGTTGCATGCAGCCTTCCTCCATGATTTTCTGGCATGCGTATAGACTCTAGACTCTAGAGCCAAAAGGAAATTGCCTATCCTTTGCATGTTGTATTCCCCTCCCCAGCTAGGCTGCATGCCAGAGAAATAGTCCTCAAGGATTCTCTGTGCCCTCAGATCTGTGGCCCTAGGTGTGGCTTGTTTCGGCCAATAAAATGTGCCACGTCGTCATTAATCTGCGATTAGTAAATATATATTAGCTTTTGTAGCCATCTGAATTATTCTGTTTCTATCGAGTTAGCTTCCTAATAATATCGTGCGCATGTTAAACATATTATCTTGTCATGACGTATGTTTGTTTTACTTAATTGTCAGTTTGTCCGTCAGTTATTAACGTAGCAATTTAGTCAAAACTAGTTTATAGTTTTAAGTTGCACTTTTATAAATATACGTTAACTTGATTAATACCAACTTAAGCGCTTTTCATTTAATACTTGTTTATTATAAACTCGTTGTGGTTCAGCGAGTATCGCGTATCGCGTGTGTCGCTCGCGCGTGTCGCGCGCTATTGGGCGCGTTGTTTCACGTACGCGCAACGTGTCGTCGGGGTCCTGACGACATCTGTCTACCCCTAGACGACGTTTGTCTACCCGTAGACGATGCTCGTCTACCCCCCCGAACCCGTTCATCTATCCCACGTATTAGTAGCATTTCTTTGTCACGACGCAAGTTTTAATTAATTAGTGAATTATTTGTTCATTCGATATTTTAGAATAACAATTTAAATAGAACTAATTTTATAATTTTATTAGCGCTTTATAAATATAAGTTAATGTGATTAATGCCTATTCAAACATTTTAATTAATAAGTGTTTTGTATAAACACGATGTCTGTTAGCGGCTTTTGTGTGTCGTGCGCGTCGTCGCACTGCCTATGCGCTGTTCGCACACGTAGAGCTCGTCGTCGTCATGCTGTGCGCGTATCGTGTGCATTGCCGCAATGCTGTTTCGCGCGCGTCGTCGCTTGTTGTTCACGCGTGTCGCCCGTGCTGTTCGCACGCGTTGTCACACATTATTCACGTTTGTCGCGCAGTGTTTGCGCATGATAATAAATTGTTTTCGCTTATAAACACTCATGTTAATAACGTTAATTCATCATGTCACATATATTTTAGATAATTAACTTAAAGTTTGCTCGACTAATATTTATTAGATTAATATCCCAATTAGAGTAAAATATGTAGTGTTCAACTTGCGCTTTTATAATAAACATTAACATGACTAATATCAACTTAACTACCTTCTATTTATTTAATATTTTTTTTATATAAACGTGTCACCAATTTTGATTTCTCGCCAGTCGCGCATGCTGTTCCGCACGTGGTGGCATGTTCGTTCGCGCTCCTCGCGCGTGCTGTTTTGTGTGTCGTCAGCGGGCTATGTCGCGCGTGTCCGCGCGTTGTTCGCACGTTGTCGTTATGTTTCGCGTTACGAATTTCGTCTCGCTCCGCTAATTCGTCCCGCTTAGAGTCGCTGGTGTTATTTAAATTACTTATTTAACTAAGAATTGTTAGTGTGGTCAGCTAATTAAAACTGTGCAATAACTCTATTTTCATTTTAATAAATATCGACTAACATGAGCATATCAAACTAAATGCTATGATTAATACTCGTTTAGTGTAGACATGATAACTTCTCGACCGTAGCTCTGACCGACACGTTTCTTTCCCTCGTGTGAACGTAAAAGCGAGCTCTATTTTATCCTGCATGTTTTATAATATTTTATCTTGTATAGTGTAATGTTCTTATGCATATATATGTTTCTTTGCTTGTACTGGTTCTTCTTCGCTTCGCGTTGCGAATAGATTGCGATCTGTTTCCGAGCTTCGAGAAATCGAAGATCAACCGTTGGCGACCAAGTGATCTGGTTCTTCGAGTTCTGCAAAGTTGAAGACTCTGAGCATCTGTTTGGTGAAGGCAAGTGTCCTCAGACCTATCATGTCCTACTTTACTTTATAATTCACTGTCCTGCATTACTTTAATGAAACCTAAGGATTGACTAGTCTGTATTTACCTTACCCTTGTTTACCTTTCTGGGTTAATCATGGTTAACTTATGCTATTGCTTTAACTTAATCAATGATCATGATGTGATCTTTTATGATACGATGATGTTATCCCGATGAGGTTCTTGTGATTACTTTAGGGGGCTCAGGCTCTTTCCTGAGTGCCTCTCCATAAGGACCTGTTCGTGGAGTAACCACCCGGGATAACAGTACAACCATGAGGGTGGAATGGGACGCCATAAGCTGATTAATTAGATGAACCTAGGGGTATAGTTGGCTTTGCCGGAGGGCCATCAATGGGGGCCGGGGCGTAGTGCTTGCTCTGCCAAGGCGGCGGGGGTGCAGAGGTTCATTCGATTTGGTTTTGTTAGTCATCCACCTTAGGGAGGTGTACTGCGTTTGTACGACTGACGAAACCTAACGAGCAGCTATGCACCAGGGGAGTCTTTGTAAAGGCTACATAGTATATCCTTAGCCCTTCACCTGAGTAGTGAAGATTGGGTCTTGCAAACCCAGGCTGGAAAGGGATCATGACTCATGGGTAAAGTGTGCGACCTCTGTAGAGGATTAGAAACTGATATATCAGTCGTGCTCACGGTTAACAGCGGCCTTGAGATCCTCTTTGATTAGAGATACAGATGGTTCGATATGCAATGGTTCTATTAATGTTTTTGGTTCGATGATGATCATGATGTTTCCTCGATGAGGAATTGTATCACGGGTTGGTTATATTATAAAACTTAGCTTCCACTAATAATAAATACATGACCAACTAAAAGCAACTGCTTGAGCTAAACCCCACATAAAGCTAGTCCACCTCAGCTAAATGGGACATTTGCTGAGTACGTTGATGTGTACTCACCCTTGCTTTCACAAAACACCAGGTTGCCTTTGGTGCAATCTATGCCCAGGTAAAGAAGAAGGCGTCGAGGCGGATTCCAGGAGTTTTAGGACTTCGACGAGTTCGAGGATTAGGCTAGCGACCTCCCCCAGTCAGCTGCCTATGGTGGGTTAATTTGCGTTGACTACGTTTCTATTCTGTGTACTTTGATTATATTATGTAAATGACTCTAGTCTTTCATATTATTACACTCTTTATTGTTATTCGAAGCATTGTGCTATGATGAGTCATTTATGTAATCGCTATGTACGTGAGTTCTGATCCTGGCGCGTACATGGTTCGTATTCGGTTTACCTTCCAAAACCGGGTGTGACATAAGTGGTATCAAAGCCTTGCTGACTGTAGGACCGCTATCCTAGAGTAGCACTGGCCGTTTTAAGGACTTATTGATTATTACTTCACCTCATCCTTAATTCTGCTTCAAAATATTAGTCACCTCGACTAATTCTATGTTGTGCTCCTATATGCCCCCTTGCCAAAAGTATTTTATTCTATTATGGTCTAACCTTTCTCAATCTACTAGATCTGATCTTACTCTTATGCTTGCGACATCTTTGTAGATGCCCCTGACCATAACCTTTTTGTCTGTTGGGATTTTTCCCTCTTCCGTCATTAAATTGCTACCCTTTGACTATTTTTATTCCCTTAGTATGGACATGCTCATACTCCTAGACTCTTCAATACTCTTATTTCAAATACTTACATCTGAATTTCTACTACCCACTTAAAAAACTTCAGTTTATATGTCCATGAATTTCTTGTCCTCTAAAATCCCTTCTTATTCCGTTGTAAGTTGTTATCCTTTGCCTTTTTCTATTCCCTTGTCTTGGTATGCCCGTATCCTTGGGGTATTGCATACTCTTATCTTTTTAGAATTGCTTATCTTTATACCATAATGTTTGTTTATAAACATTTTTGTTTACATGCCCTTGACCACCCTTGTTTCTCGATGATCCATGAGCATTCATTTTATTTCGCACACCCTTAGTGATCTCGTAAATTCTTTGTAACTTCCTTTGGTAATGGATTTTTATTTCAACCCTTCTGATGGAACCATAGCTATCTTACCCTTGATTATTCTCTCCACTTCGCCACTTCACGAGTCTTGCCCTAACTCTATCATTGGTTATGCTTTTCATGATTATCTTCTTTACCCTTGTCACCTCTATATCTTACCTTGATGCTTATGTTATACCTATCCTTTAAAACCTTCTCTCTTCCATCTCAATTTTATAGTTGTATTTTTACCTATTTTACCTTGGTCGTATCATCTTCCTTGTCGCCTGCGGGTTTTCAACTCCATTCTTTGTTGTGCTCCTGTTGGGTGTTACCTTTACCTTTCTCATCTCTTGATCCTACCTTGGTAACTACATTATGTCCGTTCTCTAAAATCTCCAATATCCTATCCTAGTTTGAGAGTGGTGTTTTACTTACCTCACCCTTGGCTATATCCTCTTCTTCACCGCGTGTAAGCTTGGGTGTAACTCCATTCTTTGTTGTACTCATTGTCGGCGTTTCGGACCTGGGGGGCCCTCTGCCGGACCGACTAGTGAATTTTAGTGCCGCGTGCCCCTATCCAGATGGGTTGATGCAAGATGGAACACACGCGATGGGATGAGGCTTATATTATCCTGCACTAGGGGGCGCTTGCAGTAGGGGTTACAAGCATTGCGGGAGAGTGAGAACGAGAGAGAGAGAGTGAGAAGGAGAGGGTCCGGCCTTGAGGCGAGCCATCTGGGGCTGCCTCTACCGCGTCTCTCCTACTCTGCCTGCCTCCGCTCGTCTGCGTCGTGCGTCCGTGTGTTCGTACGTTGCACCTTTTTCCCTTTCTCTCTCGCCTCCTTTCTCCCCCTCGTGGGGCCCTGGACACCCCCTTTTATAGACATAAGGAGATGCCCAGCTATTCAATGGGTGTGTAGCTTGGAGCTAACGTGGCTGGCAGGGAAGTGCCCTGAGCCTTGTACAGATAATAATGTGGCTGTCGGGGGAGCACCTTGAGCCCTGTAGATGTACCGACGTGGCTGTCGGAGGAGTGCCTTGAGCCCTACAGAGGTAATAACGTGGCCGTCGAAGAAGTGCCTTGAGCCCTATAGTAGCATAGCTGATGGTGCAGCATGGATCCTGCTGACGTTTTCTTGCTTCCGTAGGGGGTTGAGAGCAGCCGACGTCATGGGCGCACGCGGGGAACCATCATTACCTGTTACCAGAGTAACTTAGATGGGACACCGGTCTTGTTCCTTCGTAGCCTGAGGCGGCTAGCTAAGGGTAGGGTAATGATGGATCCCTAGTAGCGTAGCTGATACGAGGCCGAGGTCGGGCGAGGCGGCGACTCCTCTGAGGCCAAGGCTAAGGTCGGGCGAGGCGGAGTCCTTCTCCCGAGGCCGAGGCTGAGGCCGAGGTCGGGGTCGGTCGAGGCGGAGACCTTCTCCCGAGGCCGAAGCTGAGGTCGAGGCCTGGGGTCGGGCGAGGCAGAGCTCCCTGTTGCGCCCGAGGCCGAACTCGAGGGAGGTCGTGACTTGCTGTTGTCAGCCTTTCCCTGGTGGCTGGCACAGTTGCCGGAGCGGGATGAACATCGCTATTTTCCTGTTAGAACGGTCAGTAAAGGGGGGCGAAGTGACTGCGGTCACTTCGACCTTGCTGACTGAGGCACGCGTGTCAGGATAAGGTGTCAGGCGATCCCCGCATTAAATGCACATGCGATACGGTCAGTTGGTAAGGCGATTTAGACGAGGTCGCTGTACGACAAAGCTTGCCTGTGCTAGACTTTGGGCGAGCCAAGGGTGTGTCTGCTAACTGAGGGGACCCTCGGGCGAGGCGTGAATTCGTCCGGAACTTCTATCCTTGCCCAAGGCTGGGCTCGGATGAGGTCGCGTCCCTCGGTAGATGAATTCACGCTTTATCGATCGTTTATGGTTTGTTCTGAAGATGTTTTCTAGCCGGATTAAGGAGCATTGGGGGTACCCCTAATTATGGTCCCTGACAGTAGCCCCCGAGCCTCGAAGGGAGTGTAGGTACTTGCTTGGAGGTTCTGCCGGATTTTTCGTAAGGGGACCGGCCCTTCTCGGTTATGCTTTGTTCCGGTGGGTGCACGCGAGCGCACCCGCCGGGTGTAGCCCCCGAGGCCTCGTAGGAGTGGTTTGACTCCTCTGAGGTCTTAATCCTTCTTGTGATGCATCGGTCAGCCTTGTCGTTCCCTCATGCAGCCCGGCCATAGCCCGGGTGCACGGTCAGGCTCCGAGTTTTCAAGCTGGTTTGTTGACGTGGTCAATGGTTTGGCCGTAGCTAGGTGCAAGAGCAGCCCCTGAGCCTCTGCACGGAGCAAGAGGACGATCAAGGACCGTCTCGACTTTTATTGTACGCCCCTTCGTCGCCTCTCTGCGAGGAGGAAGGGGGGGGGGAAGCGCCATGTTACCCTCGGAGGGCACCGAACATGGTGTTTCCGGTGAGCTGCTAACGGGTGATCCAAGTGGACGCCAGAGCCGCATTCGATAAGGGTCAGCTAGTGGCCCAGAGGCGCGCTCCAAAAGTACCTGCAGGTGATTTGCTGGACCCGGACCCATTCGATAGGATCCAAGGGCTCGATGCCTCCCTCCGGTGGGATTCCATTACAAATCGTTCCCGCTGGTCTCAGAAATGTCCTAGGGTACCTCGGGAGCGTAGCCCGAGCCTTGGCCATGTAACGGACGTACCCAGGGTCATCCCTAACTCTGCGTGCTCTAGGGCGGCTGTCGAACCCTTCCGGGGGCCAGCCTTCGAACCCCTGATCAGTAAAGGGCTCGGAGCCCGAGTGTTCTGGGGCGGTTGCCGAACCCCGGAGGATGCAACCTTCGAACCCCTGATCAGTAGGAGGGCTTGGGGCCCGTTTCCTTCGCCGAGAAGGATCCTTTTTGCAATATCCCCTTTCCCGGTCCCTGTGGCAAGAGAGAGAGAGAGAGAGAGAGGAAAAGGAAAAGGATATAAATTTAAATAATGTGGTGGTCAACAGTTTGGCTGTAGCCCGGCGCGAGAGCAGCCCCCGAGCCTCTGCACGGAGCAAGAGGACGATCAAGGACCGCCTCGACTTTTATCATATGCCTCTTCGTCGCCTCTCCACGAGGAGGAAGGGGGGGGGGAAGCGCCATGTTACCCTCGGAGGGCACCGAACATGGTGTTTCCGGTGAGCTACTAACGGGTAATCCGAGTGGACGCCCGAGCCCCGTTCGATAAGGGTCAGCTAGTGGCCCAGAGGCGCGCTCCAAAAGTACCTGCAGGTGATTTGCTGGACCCGGACCCATTCGATAGGATCCGAGGGCTCGATGCCTCCCTCCGCTGGGATTCCATTACAAATCATTCCCACTGGTCTCGGAAATGTCCTAGGGTACCTCGGGAGCATAGCCCGAGCCTCAGCCATGTAACGGGCGTACCCAGGGTCATCCCTAACTCTGCGTGCTCTGGGGCGGTTGTCGAACCCTTCCGAGGGGCCAGCCTTCGAACCCCTGATCAGTAATGGGCTCGGAGCCCGAGTGCTCTGGGGCGGTTGTCGAACCCCGGAGGGTGCAACCTTCGAACCCCTGATTAGTAGGAGGGCTCGGGGCCCATTTCCTTCGCCGAGAAGGATCCTTTTCACAATATCCCCTTTCCCGGTCCCTGTGGCAAGAGAGAGAGAGGAAAAGAAAAGGATATAAATTTAAATAGTGTGGCGCACCTTTTATGACGTGGTCATCATGACGGAGACGAAACGGCGCCCGCTTCGCCTGCCGGAGGTGTCGCTTGTCCCGCCAGGGAGTTAATGCGCGAGTCGTTCGAGGAACAGAAAAGGCTGTTTCACCTTCGAGTTTGAATTTCGCGGCGGGTTCGGGCGAAGCCTTGGGTGGATCTCGCCTGGGCCTTTATATACCCGGAAGAGGGGTTGGTGGTGGTTCTTTACCCTGCCATTTGCGCTTGCCTTCTGCTTTGGTTTCCGCAACCTAAGAGAGCAGCCAGAGAAAAGGAAAACCGCGCACCTCATCCCCTCCGCCTCCACCACCTCTGTTCGGCGATGGCTGACAAGGTGGCCGTCGTTCCACCGCGCGACCCGTGGCCTTTCTCCACCGTTACTATGGAGGATCTAGAGGCCCTTGTTACCGATGGTTTGCTCCGTCCTCTTTCCGGTGGGCCACAGCGAGTGGATGGCCCCTGCGAGCGAGGCCGACCCGACTCCGCCGCCGGGGTATGTGGTCAGTTTCATCCCCTTACATGAGCGGGGGTTTGGAGTGCCAGTGAGTCGCTTCATGCGGGCGCTCCTGCACCACTTCGGGGTGGAGCTGCATAACCTCAACCCCAACTCTATCGCGCAAGCAGCCATCTTTGCGGCGGTTTGCAAGGTTTTTTGGGGATTGACCCTCACTGGGACCTGTGGACCCATCTCTTCTCTGCGGAGTTCTTTGCCGCGACGACGGAGGTGAAGAAGGTCTGTATGGCGGTGCGAGCCGGTGGCTGCACCCTGCAGCTGAGGCCGGGGCGCGCGCAGCAGTACATCCCTGCCTCCCTTGTGTCTTTGAACAAGGGTTGGCAGAACCAGTGGTTTTATCTCCGGAATGACAGTGGGATGCTTCCACCGTTTTCTCAACGAGTGGTGACCACCGCCGGCACTAACTGGCACTGGGGGGCCACGCGCGAGAAACAGGAGAAGCTCCAACCTATTCTGGAGGCCTTGCAGAAGTTACGAGATGAGGGCCTTACCGCTGCGGGGGTCGTCGCCGCTATCCACCGTCAGAGTGTGCTCCCTTTGGCAGAGCGGCGGTTGTGGCTTGCGGAGATGAAGCCAGGGGTCGATTTGGAGGGCACGAGGATGTCCTCGACCGCCCACTCCATCGACGACCTCCTCAAGCGGGTAGCGGGTACAGTGGGGAGGCCGGATGCTAGCGCCCTTAGCCAGCCCGCAATGCGTCCCGACCGGGGGTATGTGTCCCTGGTAAGCGCCCGGTCCTTCTCCTGTTTTACACCGAGTTTTCTGCGCCTTTGATTCTCACTGTTGGGATTTTTGTTCGTCCCGAGGGGTTGAGGATTTATAAACCCGCCCGGCCGCCGGTCCCGGAGGACACGGCAGACCGAGCTGCGCGGAGGCTTGCCGCGGAGAAGGAGAAGGAGAAGGAGAAGAAGGACACGGAAAAGGCCCGAGCTCGCGAGAGGATGCTAGCTCGGGAAGCCTTGGAGAAGCGTCGTCGGAGGCAGGCGAGGGATGGGCTCCCGAGTGAGCCGTCACCGGAGACGCCTGACGACGACGATGATGATGACAATGATGGCAACGAAGACGACGACATGGTGGCCCGACTTGGCATGAGCCCGGACCCGAGGCTGGGCCAGGGGTCACCGAGCCAGCCTCCAAGTGAGCTGGCACCATCAGCGCCTGGGGCCGGGACACCAAGGTCCGAACCCGAGGAGCGGGGGCAGGCCGAGAGGGTACTTGACCCCTTGCCCGAGACAATTGTTGTGACTCCGGGGGTCAGGCCGATCCGCCTGTCCCTCAAGAGCAGGTGCCCGTGCTGGCTGCACAAGAGGCAGGTCCCTCGGTCGTCGTGACGACGCCTGGGCCGGCCGCTCCCTCGGCACCTCGGGCGTCCAAGGCAGAAATGGTGCCAAAGGCGGGGCGGGGCAACCTTTGGCAGCGCCTGCAGGGATAGGGGCCCGAGGGGCCTCCCCACATGCACGATTGGCCTTGCCCCGGAGTGGGTAAGTATCTGAGGATACTTCTATTTTGGTTCTTTCATTGTGTGTCTTGAACTTGCCGTCTCTCTCTCTCAGCAAGCGAAGGCAGGGCTTGGCTGGTTTGGCCCCTACGAAGGCCCTTAAGACGAAGCCGGCCTCGGCGGCCGGTGCTGTGGCACGCCATGCCGGTTGGTTGGCCTCCGCACAAGACGCTCTCCAGCGGGGAGCCCAGGCGGCGCGAGTTGCCGTGGGGCAAGCCTCTCAGGATGACCCCCCGTTGGAGCGGCCATCATGCCAGGGGAGGCTCCTGACGCGGCCGCGGCCCCGAGCCCTCCTGACTTGTTGTCGGCGCCGGCATCGACTCCTGCCGGGGCCGTCGCTGATTCGCCCACGGAACCGCCCGTTGCTGCCGACGTCGGGATGGTTGAGGTGCCACCGCCCATGGTCATTCTCGACCTCCCCATTCTCGGCCACGAGGAGAGTGCGGCCGTTGTTGCCGAGGCTGGTGATTGGAGGCCTGCCACCTTAGCCGAGGAGAGGCCAGTACGTTAACGGTGGTGGTACCTGACGCGTCAGCTGCAGGGGGACCCGACGCCTCGGTGGACGGGCGTGCAGAACCATGGCCTGTCCTGGGGAGCAGCAGCCTCATCCCTGTGCAACTCAATCCCAACAAATGGTGCGGGCAGCCACTCCGGTTCTGGGGCCGCGGCATCTCGGAGCCCCTCCTCCTCCTCAACGATGGGTTGGTGGAGAAGGCTCGGGATAGTTTCCGTGAGTATACTGAGGCGGCGATGAGGTCACTTCAGTCGACCATGGAGATCCTTTCCAGGGACGTTCCCAAGGTTTTCCAGGTAAGGACTTAGACGTACACCATGCGTGACCAGGGCATTCTTTGCGACATCTCGTTTTCCTTCCTCAGAAGCTCGCGGACGCGAGCACTGCCAAGTCGCTGTTCATCCGCCGCGAAAGCGGCGTTTGGAGGTCGCTGCGATCCCAGTGGGCCACGCTTGCCGAGGCCAATGGGTGCCTCGCCCAACAGAGCGCCGAGGTGGCGGACCTTCGGTTGCTCTGCGACGGGCTGAAGTCGGAGGCAGCAGAGGCGCGGACAGAGGCGGCGTCGGCACGAGCAGAGGTTTTGTCGGCCTGGGAGCAGGTGGCTTCCCAGGCCGAGGAGATGCGGCAGCGGTAGCTGGAGCTTGGCCAGGCTATCGGCGAGCGGGACCAGTCTCGGAGCCAAGCTGCCGAGGCCGTGAGCCGAGCTGAGGCCCTTGCAGAGAGCCTGGCCGAGGCCGTCAGGTCTGCCCAGTCCGCGCTAGCCGAGGCCTCGCAGCTGCGTGCCCGGGCCGAAGGTATGTTTTGCCCGTTTCATGACTTTGTTTTTGTTTCAATTCTTCTCCTTGCGTCTGAAGAATGTTGTCCTGCTGTCTGCAGGGTTTGAGACGGCTCTTAACGAGTCCGTCAAGAACTGCAAGGCGCTTGCCGAGGCGGCTGAGTGGAAGGAGGCCGAGCGCGTGGCCATGTCCGAGGCTGTCTCGGCTTTCTGCCAGGCCTTTGGCCTTGACGCCATCCCCTCGGGTAGCTCCCCTAGAGTCATCTGCGGGCCTTGGGCGGCCATGTGCACAACAGACTCCACGGGGCGCTGCACCACGGTGTTAGGCGGGCCTTCGCCGTGCTCGCTTCCAACTGCAACGTGGATATGGAGCGGGTCAGCGAGGGGTACTGCTTACCCGACGAAGAGGAGGCTGCCTTAGCCGAGGTCCGGAGGCTTGACGTGGCTGTCAAGGGCCCAAGCGCAGTGCTGGCTTCCTCCTTCGAGGTGGAGAGCCTTCCGCCCGAGTCGCCGTCTGTGGCCGAGCCAGATTCTGCCGAGGGTGGAAATGACGCCGAGCGTGCTGCTCCTCCCTCTGCCGATGTCTGAGCCTGCATGAACAGTTTGCATGAAGTATGCGTATGTCTTTCGCGGCCGCTGAGGCCTAGAAATTTTCATTGTCGGATTATAAAGCTGTGTTTTCTTTCCTCTTGTTTCGTGCATTAGGACTTGTTCGGTAGCGGAATCGCTTATCCGAGCGTGAGTTACTTTTCGCGGAAGGTGATGAGTGAGGTATCCATATCCCGGAGGCGTAGGAGTCCCTCGGCTCGGTCGGCCTTGCCGCTTACGTGTTCTCTCATCGTTTTCAGGATTCTGTTATCGATATAGCCGAAAAGCACGAAAAATCATTTTGGTAGAAAAGTTTTCGAGCGTTAGGACTTGTTCGGTAGCAGAATCACTTATCTGAGCTTGAGCTACCTTTTCGCGGAAGGTGATGAGTGAGGTATCCGTATCCCGGAGGCATAGGAGTCCCTTGGCTCGGTCGGCCTTGCCGCTTACGGACTCTCTTGCTTGTCTTTAAGATTCTGTTATCGATGCAGTCGAAATGCTCAAAAGACGTTCCGACAAAAGACTTTTCCGAGGAAAATTTTGATGCAGAGGGGGTTCCCCCCTTCTAGCCCCTGAGGGAGGATCAGGCTTTACTGAGGCAAGGCTGATCCATCCTTGATGGTTAGACTTTATTTATATATGTAAAGAAAGCAAGATACATGAACGACTTGAAACATTTTAAGGGTAAAAGCGACATAGCTGTTCGACGTTCCAAGCGTTGCTGTAGATCTCGCCTTGATCGTTGGCCAGCTTGTATGTCCCGGGCTTCAAAATCTTGGCGATGATGAAGGGCCCTTCCTAGGGAGGGGTGAGTTTGTGGTGCCCTCGGGCGTCTTGCCGTAGCCGAAGTACCAAGTCTCCCACTTGGAAGTCTCGGGGCTGAACCCTTCGGGCATGGTAGCGTCGTAGAGACTGCTGATATCGTGCCGAGTGTAGTAAGACCACGTCCCGAGCCTCTTCCAGCTGGTCCAGCGAATCCTCTCGGCTGGTCTGGTTGCTTTGGTCGCCGTAAGCCTTTGTCCTCGGGGGACCGTATTCCAAGTCCGTGGGTAAGATGGCCTCGGCCCCATAGACTAGGAAAAACGGCGAGAAACTCGTGGCCCGGCTCGACGTCGTCCTCAGACTCCAAACCACTAAGGGTAGCTCTTTTATCCACCGCTTGCCGAATTTATTGAGGTCGTTGTAGATCCTCGGCTTTAGTCCCTGCAAAATCATATCGTTGGCGCGTTCCACCTGCCCATTCGTCATTGGGTGCGCTACGGCAGCCCAGTCCACACGGATGTGGTGGTGCTCGCAGAAGTCCAGGAACTTCTTCCCAGTGAACTGCGTGCCATTGTCAGTGATGATTGAGTTTGGGACCCCAAAGCGATGGATGATATTTGTGAAGAACACCACCGCCTACTTGGACCTGATGCTGGTTAAGGGTCGGACCTCGATCCACTTGGAGAATTTGTCGATGGCGACCAGTAGGCGCTTGAAGCCCCCGGGTGCCTTCTGCAAGGGGCCGACGAGGTCCAGACCCCACACAGCGAAAGGCCAAGTGATAGGTATTGTTTGCAGGGCTTGAGCGGGCAGGTGCTTCTGTCTTGCGTAGAATTAGCACCCTCGGCAGGAGCGTACAATCCTGGTGGCGTCGGCCACTGCGGTTGGCCAATAGAAACCTTGTCGGAAAGCGTTTCCCACGAGGGCTCGAGGTGCTGCATGGTGACCGCAAGCCCCCGAGTGCATTTCTTGTAATAGCTCTTGCCCTTGGGCAATGGATATGCATCGTTGGAGAATGCCTGAGGGGCTGTGGTGGTACAACTCCTTTTCATCACCCAGCAAAACGAACGACTTGGTGCGTCGAGCCAGTCGCCGAGCTTCGGCTTTGTCGAGGGGCAGCTCTCCTCGGAGGAGATATTCTAGGTATGGGGTCTGCCAGTTCGGGACCGGTGTGACCCCATTCTGCTCCCCCTCGACGCGCAGGGCCTCACCCTCGGCGACCGAGGCCTCCTCGGGCTCGAGCGCGTCGTCGAGTTTGACAGATGGTTGATATATATCCTTGGAGAAGACGTCCGGGGGAACTGTCATTTGCCCCAAGGCTATTTTCGCCAGCTCATCTGTGGTTTTGTTATACCGTCGAGCAACATGGTTGAGTTCCAGCTCATAGAACTTGTCTTCCAAGCGCCGAACTTCGTCGCAGTAGGCCTCCATTTTTTGGTCACGGCAGTGGGAGTTCTTCATGACCTGGTCAATGACGAGCTGCGAGTCGCCATGAGCGTCGAGGCGGCGAACCCCTAGCTCGACGGTGATGCGCAGGCCATTAAGCATGGCCTCATACTTGGCCACGTTGTTTGACGCCGGAAAATGGAGGCGCAGTACGTAGCGCACATGTTTCCCGAGGGGTGAAACGAAGAGCAAGCCAGCACCTGCTCCTGTTTTCATCAGTGACCCGTCGAAGTACATGGTCCAAAGTTCGGGCTGGATTGGGGCCGTTAGCAACTGGGTGTCAGTCCATTCAGCCAGGAAGTCGGCCAAGACTTGGGATTTTATGGCCTTCCAAGGGGCAAATGAAAGTTTTTCGCCCATGAGTTCCACTGCCCATTTTGCTATCCTACCCGAGGCCTCTCGGCTCTGGATGATTTCTCCCAGGGGGAAAGATGACACCACAGTAACCGGATGAGACTCGAAGTAGTGTCGCAGCTTCCGCCGTGCTAGAATCACTGCATAGAGCAACTTCTGGATTTGCGGGTAGCGGACTTTGGTCTCGGATAGCACTTCGCTGATGAAGTAGACTGGCCTCAAGATGAGCAGTGCGTGCCATTCTTCTCGTCTCTCGACTACAACCGCAGCACTGACCACCTGAGTGGTTACGGCGACGTAAATCAAGAGGGCTTCTTCCGCAGTGGGGGGCACCATGATGGGCGCATTTGTAAGGAGCGCCTTTATGTTTCCGAGGGCTTCCTCGGCCTCGGGGGTCTAAGTGAAGCGCTCGGCCTTCCTTAAGAGGTGGTACAAGGGCAACCCTTTCTCGCCGAGGCGCGAGATGAAGCGGCTCAGAGCCACAAGGCATCCCATGACCCTTTGTACTCCTTTCAAATCTTTGATGGGCCCCATGTTGGTGATGGCCGCGATTTTCTCCGGATTGGCTTCAATGCCTCGTTTGGAGATAATGAACCCTAAGAGCATGCCTCGGGGGACTCCAAAGACACACTTCTCAGGATTGAGTTTTATGCTCTTCGCTTTTAGGCAACTGAATGTTACCTCAAGGTCAGAGAGGAGGTCGAAGGCTTTCCTTGTTTTGACGACGATGTCATCGACGTAAGCCTTGATCGTTCTGCCGATGTGTTCTCCGAACACATGGTTCATGCACCTTTGGTAGGTGGCGCCTGCATTCCTCAAGCCAAATGGCATTGTAGTATAACAATACATGCCAAAAGGTGTGATGAAAGAAGTCACGAGCTGGGCAGACTCTTTCATCTTGATTTGGTGATAGCCCGAGTAGGCATCGAGGAATGACAGGGTTTCACACCCAGCAGTGGAGTCCACAATTTGATCGATGCGAGGCAGAGGGTAGGGAACCTTCGAACATGCTTTGTTCAAACCAGTGTAGTCTACGCACATCCTCCATTTCCCACCCTTTTTCTTTACAAGCACAGGGTTAGCTAACCATTCGGGATGGAATACCTCTTTGATGAACCCTGCAGCCATCAGCTTGTGGACCTCCTCGCCTATGGCTCTACGCTTTTTTCATCAAAACGGCGCAGGGACTGCTTCATGGGTCGGGCTCCAGCTCGGATGTCCAGTGAGTGCTCGGTGACATCCCTCGGTATGCCTGGCATGTCCGAGGGACTCCACGCGAAAACTTTGGCGTTTGCATGGAGAAAGTTGACGAGCACTGCTTCCTATTTGGGGTCTAGCTCGGAGCCAATCCTGACTTTCTTGTCAGCATCATTGCTGGGGTCGAGAGAGACGGACTTGACCGCCTCGGCCGGCTCGAAGTTGCCGGCGTGCCGCTTCGTGTCGGGCGCCTCCTTGGAGAGGCAATCCATGTCGGCGATGAGGGCTTCGGACTCAGCGAGGGCCTCGGCGTACTCCACGCATTCCACGTCGCACTCATAAGCGTGGCGGTACGTGGGCCCGACGGTGATGACTCCCTTGGGGCCAGGCATCTTGAGCTTGAGGTAGGTGTAGTTGGGGATGGCCATGAACTTGGCGTAGCATGGTCTTCCCAGCACCGCGTGATAGGTCCCTTGGAACCCAACTTCCTCGAATGTGAGGGTTTCCTTTCGAAAGTTGGAGGGAGTTCCGAAGCAGCCGGGCAAGTCAACCTGTCCGAGGGGCAGGATACGCTTTCTGGGTGCGATCCCGTGGAAGGGTGCTGCACCAGCCCGGATCTCAGACCGATCAACCCCAAGAGCTCCAGGGTCTCGGCGTAGATGATGTTGAGGCTGCTGCCTCCGTCCATGAGGACCTTGGAGAGCCTAACATTGCCGATGATCGGGTCAACGATGAGCGGGTACCTTCCTGGGCTCGGCACGAAGTCGGGGTGGTCGCCTTGGTCGAAGGTGATAGGCTTGTCAGACCAGTCTAGGTAGACTGGCGCTGCCACCCTCATCGAGCGGACCTCCCGGCGCTCTTGCTTGCAGTGCCGAGCCAAGGCGTTCGCCACCTGTCCGCCGTAGATCATGAAGCAGTTGTGGACCTCCAGGAACTCCTCTTCCTTGTCGCCCCCCTTGTTGTTGCCTTGGTCTTTGCCACCTTCTGCCGACGGTCCAGCCTTGTTGAAGTAGCGCTGGAGCATGTCACACTCTTCAAGGGTGTGCTTGACGGGACCCCGGTGATAGGGGCACGACTCCTTGAGCATCTTATCGAACGCGTCGTCCCCTCCAGGAGGCTTCCGAGGGTTCCTGTGCTCGGCAGCGACGACGAGATCCGTGTCGACGGCGTTGCGCTTCGCTTGTGCCTTCTTCTTGGCCTTCTTCTTCGCGCCACGCTGGGCGGACGCCTCGGGGGCGTCTTCCTTCTGCCCTCCCTGAGGATGCTTGTCTTTTCAGAAGACGGCTTCGATCGCCTCCTGACTAGAGGCGAACTTGGTGGCGATGTCTATCAATTCGCTCGCCTTGGTAGGAGTCTTGTGCCCTAGTTTGCTCACCAGGTCTCAGCATGTGGTGCCAGCGAGGAATGCCCCGATGACGTCCGAGTCGGTGATGTTGGGCAGCTCGGTGCGCTGCTTCGAAAACCTCCAGATGTACTCTTGCAGGGATTCCCCTGGCTGCTGGCGGCAGCTTCGGAGATCCCATGAGTTCCCAGGGCGCACGTACGTACCCTAGAAATTTCCAGCGAAAGCCTTGATCAGGTCGTCCCAGTCGGAGATCTGCGCAGGAGATAGATGCTCCAGCTAGGCCCGAGCAGCGTCGGAGAGGAAAAGGGGGAGGTTGCGGATGATGAGGTTGTCATCGTCCGCCCCTCCCAACTGGCATGCCAGCCGGTAGTCCACAAGCCACAATTCTGGCCTTGTCTCCCCCGAGTACTTGGTGATGGTAGTCGGGGCTCGGAAACGGGCCGGGAACGGCGCTCGTCGTATGGCCCGGCTGAAGACTCGTGGACCCGATGGCTCAGGTGAGGGGCTTCGATCTTCCTCACTGTCGTAGCGTCCCCCACGCCTGGGATGGTAGCCTCGGCGCACCTTCTCCTCGAGGCAGGCTCAACGGTGGCGGCGGTGTTGCTCGGCGCCGAGGCGATCCGGGGCTGCAGGCGTCCCGTCCCGTGTGCGCTCGGTGTGGACCGAGGCCTCCCGCATGCGTCGGGAGGGCGCTGCGTGATGCTCCGAGGGGTCTCCTCGCCTCCGGGAGGCAGAGCTCTCGGCTTGTCGGACAATGGTGTCTTCTAGGAGGCCCTTGAGCTCGCCCTGGATACGTCGCCCCTCGATGGTGGATGGCTCCGGCATCGTCCGAAGCAACATTGCTGCTGCAGCTAAGCTCTGGCCGGCCCCGTTGAAGGCCGGGGGCGGCAACGCCCTGGCATCGTCAACAATGCGGCGCTGGACGTCCTGGGCCCGAAGACGCGCTCCTCCAGCGAGTGCTTGGCCTACCCACTCCTGCTCAATGTTTTGCCGGAGCTGCACAAGTCGGCCCGCTTCTTCGTTGAGCTTGGCCTGCATCTCGCGGAGTTGCTCAAGTTGTGTGTCCTGACCCCCCACAGGGACTTGGACCACAGCTAGCTCCCGCGGGATCTCAACGCGAGACGCAGGTGCAAGGGCACCGTCACTTTTTGGCATGCCAAGGTGGTTCTCTCCGTCGTGATCCTCCTGACCGATGTGTAAGCACTCGCAAGTTGGGTCACAACCCTCGTCGTCGAGGCTGTGACCATCATCAGAGCAGCCGGAGAGGCAGTGGTCACATGTGGACATGAAGTCGCGCATGGCACTGGGATCATGGAGTCCGGAGAAATCCCAACTGACGTCGAGGTCGTCCTCTTCCTCAGAACCCGCGGGTCCGGAGGTTGAGACAGCCGTCAGTCGTTCCCAAGAGGACCACATATGGTACCCCGGAAGGTCAGGGTATGCCCTAGCAAAAGCGCTCACCGAAGTGGGGTCGCTTGGTGGATCGAAACTGAATCTAAAGGGAACAGGGTGGAAAACGGACGGTACCTTTTGGTCGATGGACGGTGGTGAAGTCGCGTCGGGGACGGACTGCACCGTTATCGCAGGTACGAGGCTAACGCCCAGCAAGTCCTTCGCGAGGGTGCTGGCGTCATCAGTCCGCTTGGGGTTGGCCCGTTGCGGGGAGGCAACATCCGTCGTTGTCTCAGGTGCGAGGACAACACCCGACATGTACCCCGCAGGGGTGCCAGTGTCGTCGACTCGCTCTGGTTTGACAGCCGATGAGGTGCCGCCTCCTGCCTGGCCACGGTGGCCCCGTCTCCGTCTCCTCCAGCGAGGAGGGTGGCGGGGTAAACCCGGGAGTTCCTCTTCTGCCGCAGGGAGATGCCGTCATCGAGTTCGCCTCCGGTGGGCGATCCGTCGACCATCGTTGTTGTCATGCTGCAGAGGGAGCAGTACCATGTCGTAGCTGCCGTCGAGGGACATGAACTCGAGACTTCCGAAGCGGAGCACCGTCCCGAGCTGAAGAGGCTTATATTATCCTGCACCAGGGGGCGCTTGCAGTAGGGGTTACAAGCGTTGCGGGAGAGCGAGAACGAGAGAGAGAGTGAGAAGGAGAGGGTCCGACCTTGAGGCGAGCCGTCTGGGGCTGCCTCTACCGCGTCTCTCCTACTCTGCCTACCTTCGCTCGTCTGCGTCGTGCGTCCGTGTGTTCGTACGTTGCACCTTTTTCCCTTTCTCTCTCGCCTCCTTTCTCCCCCCTCGTGGGGCCCTGGACACCCCCTTTTATAGACATAAGGAGATGCCTAGCTGTACAATGGGGGTGTAGCTTGGAGCTAACGTGGCTGGCAGGGAAGTGCCCTGAGCCCTGTACAGATAATAACGTGGCCGTTGGGGGAGCACCTTGAGCCCTATAGATGTACCGATGTGGCCATCGGAGGAGTGCCTTGAGCCCTATAGAGGTAATAATGTGGCCATCAGAGAAGTACCTTGAGCCCTATAGTAGCATAGCTGATGGTGCGGCATGGATCTTGCTGACGTTTTCTTGCTTCCGTAGGGGGTTGAGAGCAGCCGACGTCATGGGCGCACGCGGGGAACCATCATTACCTATTACCAGAGTAACTTAGATGGGACACCGGTCTTGTTCCTTTGTAGCCTGAGGCGGCTAGCTAAGGGTAGGGTAATGATGGATCCCCAGTAGCGTAGTTGATACGAGGCCGAGGTCGGGTGAGGCGGTGACTCCTCCGAGGCCGAGACTGAGGTCGAGCGAGGTGGAGTCCTTCTCCTGAGGCCGAGGCTGAGGCCAAGGTCGGGGTCGGTCGAGGCAGAGACCTTCTCCTGAGGACGAAGCTGAGGCCAAGGTCTAGGGTCGGGCGAGGTGGAGCTCCCTGTTGCGCCCGAGGCCGAACTCGAGGGAGGTCGTGACTTGCTGTTGTCAGCCTTTCCTTGGTGGCTGGCACAGTTGCTGGAGCAGGGTGAACAACGCTGTTTTCCTATCCGAACGATCAGTAAAGGGAGGCAAAGTGACTGCAAACACTTCGACCTTGCCGACTGAGGCACGCATGTCAGGATAAGGTGTCAGGCGATCCCCGCATTAAATGCGCATGCGATACGGTCGATTGGTAAGGCGATTCGGATGAGGTCGCTGTACGACAAAGCTTGCCTGTGCTAGACTTTGGGCGAGCCGAGGGTGTGTCTGCTGACTGAGGGGACCCTCGGGCGAGGTGTGAATTCGTCCGGAACTTCTGTCCTTGCCCGAGGCTGGGCTCGGATGAGGTTGCGTCCCTCGGTAGATGAATTCACGCTTTATCGATCGTTTATGGTTTGTTCTGAAGATGTTTTCCAGCCGGATTAAGGAGCATTGGGGGTACCCCTAATTACGGTCCCCGACACTCATACCACTTGTTCTTCTATGCCTTCATCTTTTCTCTTATACCCTTGTCCGTTATCGCCTTTGACCCTTGCGATATTTATGTCTTCTACCTAAATGCTTACCTTGAGCTTATCCTTTAAAAGCCTCCCCTTTCCTTCAACCCAGTTTGAGGCTGTGAGTTACTTATCTCTCCCTTAATTTATTTTCCCTCCTTGTCACCTTACAAGTGTTGTCTTAAT
This sequence comes from Zea luxurians, assembly GCA_029449295.1. Lineage (NCBI taxonomy): Eukaryota > Viridiplantae > Streptophyta > Magnoliopsida > Poales > Poaceae > Zea > Zea luxurians. Next base: position 181,426 of record JAOPSE010000970.1, read on the forward strand.
TCCATCCTTTGATGTGTTTTTATTTGCTATCACCATCACCTTGTCATCTGTCGATCTTGCGTTGACACTCATCTTTATTCCTGCTCTTTAAAAAAATCTCCTCTCTTCCACCTCAATTTGAGAGTGGCAGTTTACCTATCTGGTCCTTGGACGTACCCTCTTCTTTTCCATTTGCAAGTCCTGTCTTAACTCCATCCTTTGTGGTACTTATATCCTTTGTTTTTATGCCCATTTACCTTCTCTCTTACATACTTGTTCGTTATCACCTTTAACCCTTGTAATATCCATACCCTTACCCTCATGCTTACTTTGATCCTACCTTTTAAAACCTCCTCTTTTTCGTCCCTATTCGAGGGCAATGCCTCACCTACTTCACCATTGATTGCTTCCCCTTCTTTGATGCCTCGCAAGTTTTGTCTAAAATACATCCTTGGTTGTGTTTGTCTGTTATCACCTTAACCCTTGTCATCCCTTGAGCTTTACCATGATGCTTATCTTGCACCTACATTTTAAAGCTGAAAGCTCTCTTGTGGGTTTTGGTGTTTGGATGACAACCCAATTAAAGGACTAACAAGCATGTTAAGTGTTGAACAGGTGCTGAATGCAAAGCTATCAGGGTTCAACACAAGTAAACAGGTGTGATGGTCCAAAGACGAAATTATCTATCGATAATGGACATCACAAGAAAGATGGACATTGCTTAAGTGAGACTCGATGTGCATAACTCAGAGACAACTGATCAAGCCAAGGATGGAAGCAAGAAGAGCTTCGAGGTACCGAGTGCATGGGAGAAAGTCAAGGAGACTAGGAACCCAAGGCCAGAGGTGAAGAAGAAGACTTCCGGAATCAAGGTTGATCGAGTTAAGAAGAGTTATGGTGCACCAAGGAACACTACATAAGGACATAACTTACAACAAATGAGGTAACATCTACAATTATGTGGAGTAAGTCATAAGGCTCAAGACCAACCTCAAAAAGTGAACGAGGTCACTGCAAGGAGAACCAATGTCAAAATCAGAACTGGAAGCAGCCCAAAATAGCTAAGTGCACCTTGACCTTTAGTTTGGGTTGTTCCTATGTTTGGAGATATTCTATGTGACCTTTGCAGGATGTTGGAGCTTAGAAATGTCAATCTAGATCAAGTCAAGCTGACTTGATGATTTATGAGTCCAACATCAATCTCAATCATGCCAAATGCTAAAGAAGTGAAAAACAAAGAGAAGGTGTGTTTCTAAACTTAGTACATTGGTTTTTGTGTACTAATATATTTGTCTAAGTATTAGAAATAGAGAAAAGAAGAAAAGAAAAGAGATGCAAAAGGCTTGGCTATGTACAGCCAAGACTCAGCTCAGTCCGGCACACCGGACTGTCCGGTGGTGCACCGAATAGTGTTCGGTGCGCCAGGCTGAACTCTGGTGAATAGGCCACTCTCAGGAGAAGTTTGGCGGTGTACGGCTATAATTCACCGGACTATCTGGTGGTGCACCGGACTGTCCGGTGAGCTAACGGTCGACTGCGCCAATGGTCGGCAGCGCGATCAGTGGGAGACGTGTGGCCTGTGCCAACGGATAGTTGGCACACCGGACTGTCCATGTGCACCGAACAGTGTCCGGTGAGCCAAGACGACCGTTGCTCCAACGGTCAGCTGAGCCCGATTTGGAAGGAGATCGCACACCGGACAAGCTACAGGACCTGTCCGGTGGTGCACCGGACTGTCCAGTGCGCCACCCGACAGAAAGCAAGTATTGCTTTCCAAAATGGATTCCAACGGCTCCTAGGCCCCTTGGGTCTATAAAAGGGACCCCCTAGGCGCCTCCAACTATTACACAAGTGTAGCCAACAATAGTATACATCACTCGGATCAATTCTCACTCTCCCTCTTGTGTGTATCTCTCTAGTTTGTGTAGAAGGCAAAGCTATAAGCCTTTGGAGAGTGGAGAAGTGCTGCTAAGAGCTAGAGCATAGTCTTGAGCATATCGTTACTCCGCCGGAGTGCTGTCAAGAAGATTGTAAGCAGCCGCGACTTTGTTGTAACCAAACTCAACATAGTGGAAGGCTCTATCTGTCATTCTGATAGATCTGAGCAAACGGAGGAAGGAGTTGAAATAGACTCCAAGCCAAGGTGTGGCTAACTCCAACGAGGACTAGACAAGCATTTCAGGCTTGGCCGAACCTCGGGATAAATCCCTGCGTCTGTGTGCTTCACTCTGTATTGTGTGCTGACTCTCTATCTTACTCACTTTCTATATCTACACTTCAACACTTATCTGTGGTACAAGTTATATTTGAAGTGCAGGGCATTTTTAGACAGGATCTTCTATTCCGCTTCAACTTACTCGAAGGGTCATTGATTCAACTGCGATCCAGCCTTCGGGTAGAGTAAGAATTTTAGTTTTTAAGGTGATAATTTTTATTCGCCTATTCACCCCTCCTCTAGGCGACATCCAGATCCTGTTTCTGGGCAAAGGAAACTTTCGATTGGTATCAGAGCTAGGCCTCTCCAGTGTGGGCTTAGCTGTCCGGAGATGACGATGTCGTCACAAGAGGTAACCGTAGAACTTCTTCTAGGCGATGGTTCTAACTATAAATCCTGGTCTGTCTCTATTTATAATGCATTCATGCATGTTGATCCTGATTTGAGACAGATCTTTAGTAGAAGTATTTTCCCCTCCAATTTTAGTCAAAATCCTTCTAATGATGAACTAAGATGTATGTCTCTCAATCACCATGCTTGCAACATCTTAGCTGACTCACTTTCTAGAAGTGCCTATTTTGCCATCATGAGTAGTGATAGTGATTTATTTGTTGATGCTCATGATCTATGGACCAAAATTAAGTTAAAATTTTTTAAGTCCATATGCACTGCTTCTGCTCCCTCTATTGCTGGTAGTACTAACTTGTCCAAGGTAGAAGAACAAGAGAGATGGACACCAAGCGATGGATCCACCTCACCAACAGGTTCATCTCCCACTTGTTATACATGTCTTATTGCTAACAATGAGAGTGGAGATGAAAGCGATGATAAGAAGGAATATGAGGATGAGGACTCTACATCATCACAAGGTACATTTTCCTGTTTTGCTTCCACTGATAATAATGACAGGGAAAATGAGACCGACGATGTGGAAGAAGAGGAGTTTCACCGTTTCTACACCCATCTCAACAAAGAAGACAAAGCGCTCTTGGTTAAGCTGTTGAGAAGGAACAAGGAACAAGGCAAGACGCTTCTCAGGCTAGAGGAGACTCTCATCAAACCAACGACAGCCTGGAGAAGATGACCAAAGAACATGAGGAGTTAAAGTGCTCTCATGATGATTTGGTCCAACGGTATGATTCAGTTTTAATTGAGCAAAGAAATAATGATGATGCTTTATCTTGTGTTGCTCAACTTAAAATGGAAAATGCCATGCTTGAGAGGCAAGTAGAATTGCTAAGTCATGATAAACTTGCTCTTACTGAAAAATATGATTTATTGTCTTGTTATCATGATAATCTCTTGGATAGACATATCATGCTTGATGTTGCTCATGAGGTTGTAATTGCGAACCTAAATTCATGTGAACCTCATTCTTGCACACGTGCACATCTAGATAATATATCACCATGTGCTAACCCTGGTTGCTCAAAAGAAAGCCAACTCTTGGATGAGCATCAAGCTGCAGGATCAAAGGAAAAAGTGCTCATCAATAAAGAAAGGAACAAGAAAACAAAGCAACTAAGGAGAAGACGCATTGCTCAACCTTCTCAAGATATCCACGGGCGCGTGGTGAAGAAGCTTGAGACGGGAGAAACCGCAGCAAGGGTCAAACTCCTTGAGAAAGATGTTCCTAAATAAATAAGTGAAGCAATCAACATGAGACAAGAAAAAGGTAATGATTCAATTAGTCATGTTGTTTGCACTAATAATCTCTCTATGTCATCCAAAAGCAAAAAGATAAGAGGAGAAAGGAGGTGCTTCAAGTGCAAGGAATTAGGTCACCTCATTGCTTCTTGTCCATACAAAGACAAGGACGAAGGGATAAGGAGATGTTTTGGATGCAATGAAAAGGACCACATGATCACTTCATGTCCGGTCATAAAGAATCAAGGATGTGCACCCTCCAAGATGACCCTCACCAAGGAAAATGATAAACAACAAGCGCCATGTCAGGGTGAGCGACGTTTCCGCTACATGTGTGGTGAGCATGGTCATCCATCCAAGGTATGTAAAAAGGGTAAGGTTCCTAAGCAAGTAAATTTAGCTCAATCTTATTCGCTTAGGAGACCCAAACCATACACTTGTGCTAGATCAGTAATGAGATCACCTAGAACTAGCACAATTGCCATTTGGTTACCAAAGGCTCTTTTGGATGATAGTTATGGACCCATCCCGAGATGGGTACCAAACTTTGCCAACTAGATCATGCATGTGCCTCGAGATGGACTGGAGACCCTGGGAGAGCTTAAGATGGTTAATTCAAACTCTATGCTTAAGTTGTCAATTTTATTGTCTATTTATTGACCCAAGGTTGAATTATTGTGCAATACTAATCCCATGTTCATCTTGAGTAAAATAAGTTGTAGAGGTCTTTAATCATTATTGGTGAATCAAGCAAAGGACCTTGATGAGAATATGCAACTTGCTCTCCAGAGGACGGTACCCGTGTATCTTAAGTACATTAGTGCAAATCAGTATTGCTCTTAAGTTTGATTGTTGTGCTACCTGTCCTTGGAGTAGTTATGCTTTTGAGATTACCTGTGTTGAATACCTTTCAATCTATGGTTCATGATTTCCAAAATCATAATAATGCTTGCTTAATCATGATTGTGCGTTCTAGATGCTATATATTTTGAATCATTCAATGGGTAGCTTTTCATTTGATATCTTCACCATGATTAACTCTTTGTGTGTTCATGGATAAACCTGTATCTTTTTGTAAGTCATACTATATGGTTTTCAATGACTAACCTATGTGCAAGCATGACATTTTGTTTAGTCTATGTTCACATGATTACCCTAGTTTGGTACTGTGTGTATCCATGTTGTGCCTCTAATGCACCCTCTTGAGCTATGAGGTGCATGAACAAAAGGAGCCCTAAATTGGTGACAACTAGTGCTCTCATGGCAATTCAGGATAAAGCAAAGGTATGGAGAATGGAACTATGCAATTTCATTGAAAATCTTGAAGTTTCATTGATTGTGATTACAGCTATGTTCTTACCTTTGAATTGGTAGTATCTTGGCTTAGGTGCTCTATACTGTAAAATGTTGTTTCTCTTAGTGTACCTAAGAAACCTTCTTAATGATGGTGTGCTTAGACATTGCGCTTTATATGCATGATCTTGTCGTTTTCAATTGGTATATGTGGTGCAAAGATCATCATGTGTGAAGCATGCCTAGGTTGCTTGTAAAATGTTATACTCCTTGAGGCATGCATTGTTGTATTAAGTCAACTATTCAATTGGTATCTTTTTGTGGATAGATTATGCCTAGACCAAGATATGTTGTGATCCCCTCTAGTTCTAAGGATGCTAGAATGTGCAAGTACAAGTCATTCAAATACTTGATGCACAAGTTTAGGGGGAGCACACATAACTTGTGTCTTTTGAGACTAATTGTTGCTTGAGTGATCTTTTATAGTCTAAAGGTGGAAAAGGGAAGATGAGCAAAAAATGGAGCAATCAGGACTTGGGTACCTCCATAAGTCAAGTATTTGGTATCTTAAGTTATGAGTAATTGCATATTTATAGATTGCTCATGTTCTATAATAGTTGGTGATTCTAGATGCTTATTATTAATTACTATGGAGCGATGACAGTAATGATTTTTCAATTGGTAGCCTTGGTAGTATGCTTAAATTGATATCTTTTGGTAATCACTAGAATAGAGGCTTCATCTTGTGCCACAATACTATAACTTGTTCTAAGTTTGGTGTCTTAGCAACAAGAAAAGGTTAGGATAAAGGACCAGGCACAAGTGTGGAGGAGCTCCCTAGAGATTAAACTTTCAAGATGGAAAATACACCACAACATGGTAAAGGTACAAAAGGAAGTATTAACCTTTTACGTATATGTATCTTAATCTTCCTCCAATGCTTGTGGTGCATTTGTTTAATGTGTAAGGGGGAGTAATGTTAGTGTGTTGTATTTTTCTCACTAAATACCCTGCTGTCCCTCGACATCATCCTATGTTCTTGCTTGAATATGGTTTTGGTGTTTGATGTCAAAGGGGGAGAATTTGTGCATTAAAGCTTAGGTTTCCTTAAGTTCCTTTGATCTTAAGGAAGGATGTGTTAGTTTGAGTTCCTTTGCTTTGGTCTTAAGGAAGGATGTGTTAGTTGAGTTCCTTTGCTTTGATCTTAAGGAAGGATGTGTTAGTTTATGTTATTGATAATTCTTATCATATGCTTCTTGTTGTCTTTTATGGTGATGATGCAAAATTAGTGCTTCCGTTGACATGAATCAATTGGCATCTATTGTTTATCCTGTAATAGATATTCATGTGGTTCTGGTGCTTTAGAATTGTTTTAAATTGGTATCTTAATTGTGAATAGTGGTAGGTTGATATTCCTGTGATATATCCACTAAATTGATTGGTGTTTAACTCTGATTCTGTGCATATGTTTAATTATCGACAATGCATCCCACAGGTGCTAAGGTGTAGTAATGTTTCATTTTAGCCTAAGTATGTGCATTCTGGCATATAAGGCCAAAGTTAAGATTTTAATGTAAGCACATATTTAGGGGGAGCATTCTACAAACTTAGAATTCAAAATTTGTGCTTCAAATCTTACTCTTTTGTAAGCTTTAATTGTGTTGCCATCAATCACCAAAAAGGGGGAGATTGAAAGCTTGAAAGGGAAATGTGCCCTTGGGCCATTTCTAAGTATTTTGGTGATTGAGTGCCAACACGAGTGCTTTTGTGTTAATCTATGCAAAATGGTGGACAAAGTGCAAATCATGTCAAAAGGTACGTTTCTAGACTTAGTACATAGTGTTGGGGGCCTTCGTCCTCCGAAGGTCCTCAAAAACAAGATTTGACAATGTTTTCCAAGTGAATTATGTGAACAGGTATTTTCGGACTCAGATTATGAACATGGAGTACGAACAGGACGAAGCTTAAGCCAGACGAAAGGGGGTTGAGATGAAGGACGGGCTGGTTACCATGCTGTACGAAGGATGGTGCGCAGCCGAAGCTATGCGCAGGAAAGCTTCGTCGCGATAGCAGAACGGGGAACCGACCTAAAGATGAAAAGACTACTTAGGCCTTGACAGATTCCCATAAGTCATTAGCAAATGTAATGGGCATGAATGTAATTTTACATGGGCTGCGTCCCACGCCTATAAATAGATGAACAGTACTCCCGTACTGTTCACGCTGACTTGGCATTTGCTTTTGCGTCATCCTTGTACTTTTGTCTTCCTGCAATCCGAAGGTACACTTGTAATTTGAAGTCATTTCTATTGTTATATGATAATAAAATAGAAATGACGTTGTGATAAGATTTAAATGTTTATATTACTTTTTATGTTGCGTGTAAGTTCTTCGTCATAGCTTATTGTGCTTACGAAGATATGTTGTTTGTGACCTTCGTCCGGAGCACATTATATCCCGAAGGGAAATAATGTTTTAAAGGACGAAGGACCTTATCGTTTAACACTTTTTATGTTGCCTTGTTCTTAATCCGAAGCATTTGAGAACAAGTCCCCAACATTGGCGCCCACCTCCGGTGAACTCACTTCCACTTTGAGTTTTTTGAACACCTTCGGAAGCCATAGACCTTCGCTATGGCGCCGAAGAAAGCTCCAGCGACTGGGGCTGCAGCCCTGCAACCGCTGGACCCCAACCAGGAGACTCTCTCTCTTCGGGAAGCCCGAAACCAGAAAAGGAAGGCTGTCAGCCCGACGCCTCAAGAGGATGAGCTAGATCAAGAGATCAGAGATATGGAGATGCTTCATCAACAGGTGCAGAGGAAGAAGGAAAAGATGGACAGACTAGCTGAACTGCAAAGGTAGATAGACGAAGCTTCTGAAGAAGTTCGCCATCTTACTCACGATGAGCAGAACCGAAGGCCTCAACAAAAAGACCTTCATCAGGAGGGTTCCTTCAACGAAGATGATTGGTATGACAATTTCCATCATGGAAATTTTGTTTTCGATGATGCTTCTCCTCTGTCCGCTGAGCTGCAGGCTACACCTTGGCCTCCGTCCTACAAGCCGCCACAGCTTCCCATGTTCGATGGCCATTCAGACCCGAAGCAGTTTTTGATGAGCTACGAAGCAACGGTATCTTCGTATGGTGGCAATGCTGCAGTCATGGCAAAGTCTTTTGTTATGGCTGTCAGGAGTGTTGCTCAGACCTGGTATTCCTCCCTTCGACCAGGAACGATCACTTCATGGCAAAAACTGAAGGACATGTTGTTAACCAGCTTTCAAGGGTTTCAGACGAAGCCGGTCACTGCTCAAGCCTTGTTCCAGTGCACTCAGGATCATGAAGAATACCTTCAGGCGTATGTCAGAAGGTTCTTGCGTCTGAGGGCGCAGGCACCAACGGTGCCCAACGAAATTGTCATTGAAGCCATGATCAAGGGACTTCGGCCTGGACCTTCAGCTCAATACTTTGCTAGGAAGCCTCCTCAAACTTTGGAGAAGCTGCTCCAGAAGATGGACGAGTATATTCGTGCCGACAACGATTTTCGCCAAAGAAGGGAGGAGGCTTTCAGGTTTTCTGAAATGACCAGGGGCTTCGGAGGAAGATTTTATTCGAGGCATGTCAGGTCTATCCACAATACTCAAAGTGATGATAAGGGAAGTCAGCAGCACAGGCCGCAGTGCTCCTCACAGGCTTCGGGGCAACATCAAAGTTTCTTCCGGCCACCAGCTCCAAGAGGCAGAGGCGCCAGGGGCTTCGGCGGAAGATTTGGAGATCAACCAAGGAAAATGTTTTGCTTGTTCTGCGGAGAAAACAAGGGCCATACCACCAGGATGTGCCATGTTACGATCCAGAAGCAGAAGGAGATAGCCGAAGCTGCAGCACAACAAGTTCAGCCGAAGCAGGTCATGCATACTGCTTCGTACCATCCGCCTTACATCCCAGAATACGTGGGCAACCACCCTGCAGTTTCTGTAGCTTCGGCGAGTCAACCTCAAGCTTCATGGCAACAGCCCCCACCTCCACCACCACTGCAACAAGGCCAACAGCCGGAAGGGAGCCAATATGTTCCACACCAAAGGGATCTCAGAGAACAATCTGAAGCTCGCACAGTCAATAGCACTGTGCCAGAGTCGAAGCACATTTATTGACAAATATCCTACCTTGATAAGCAGTCTTTTCCATTTAGTTCTGTTTTCTGTGTAATAAAGAACATTTTTCAGTTTTCATGTAATAGTTTCGTTGTTGGCCACGAGGAAAACCTATTTTCTCCACAGGCTTAAGTTGCTGAAGCTTAAAAATTTGCGATAACAAGGAGGACCTTCGAATTATTAAAAATCCTTCGAAGCAACAAAAAGTCGTTCTAAGGAACGCAGAGTAAGTTGCTGAAGTCACAAAAAGCCGTTCCAAAGGGAGCGCAGTGTAAGTTTTCTGCTCCAAAGTCGTTCCTAAGGGAATGCAGAGCATACAGCGAAAAGTCAACGCTGATACCGCCTAAGTAAAAGGCGAAGAAGCTCAAAAGACGTTCCTAAGGGAATGCAGAGCTTACAGCGAAAAGTCAACGCTGATACCGCCTAAGTAAAAGGCGAAGAAGCTCAAAAGACGTTCCTAAGGGAATGCAGAGCTTACAGCAAAAAGTCAGCGCTGATACAAAAAGATTGTGTGTTTTACGGGGATATGTGTGTATCTTCGGAATCAATCTCATCTACATAACATAACATCATCATATCATTTTGCATAGCATAAGCATCATACATCATATTGCATATGGCAAAAGAAGGGAACACAGTATCAACCTTCGGAAGGATGCTTCGAGAAAGTAAAAATCTTCGGAATATAGCTTCGGAGAATGTTTTCACGAAGTTTGGATATTTTTCATCAGAGCGCTATGGATTTTGTGATGCATAAAAGTTTTTCTATCTTCACGAAGCATGAAAAGAAGGGAAGGTGTTTTTTTCGCCGAAGGCTCAAAAACGGTACGTATGTAAAGTTTCATGCATCGTAAAGAATCGAATCATTAAAAGCAAATAAATTACAGGGTTACAAAATGTTGCACATATTTCATTTCAGAAGTTTTTACAATAGTGCTTAATTTTCTCTTAAAACAACTTCGGCAGCTTCATTCAGGAGTCGGTTAACAACTTCATCCATAATGGCTTCGGCCATTTTTCTAATTTCATCGTCCCCCTCTGGGTGGGGGCCCGGAGATGCCTCAGCAGGTTCTGAGGGAAGAGAAGATACGACTACATTACCATCACAGACCGCCAACAAAGTCTGAAATTAAAAATTACAACACAATAAGAACGACTAATTAATACCTATTTGCCCTTCGGGCTCTGTACTTTTTTCAGCAACTTCTGTCACTTTCCTAGCATCATGGATGCCTTTTTCACTCTTTTGAATAATTTCTTGCGCCATTTCTCGGCCGCCGTTGTCCCAGATATCAGTAAAGAATTTTCCGCCAACCATGCTTGCTTCGGCCGAGGGGTCTTTGATGTCTTCGGAGGACAAGGCAGCTTCGGACTGAGCTAAGGATTTTACATGCTCACAACCTTTCCTCTCCAAAACAGTAGCAACTCCTCTAGCGCCCGAAAAAGCACAGATGTCACCGCGGCTACTCAGGATTTCCTCGAAGGCCTCTGCTTCGTGACTGATCCATTCCATTGGACCTTCGGGATTGCCTCTTGAGAAATTCTCTTCACTAGAGAATGCGCCAACGCTGGCGAAGCTGGATTTTATCTTTTTGACGCATTCTATAGATTTAACATAACATTTTCTCTAGGATGCACGAAGCTCCTTAACACTTATCTCTAAATGATTGGCCAATTGATCACTAAGCTCTCGCTTTGTTTCTTCAAGCATACGTTCCTCTTTAGCTCTAGCTAGCTGTTTCTGAAGATCTTTAATCTCACGTTTTTGGGCTTCGGCCTGGACCTTTGAGGCAGCTTCGTCCTTTTTTACCTTGTCTACCAATGTAAGCAGAATCTTATCCTTTTCCAGAGCTTCGTTTCTCAGTTTAATAACTTCTGACCGTAGGTTGTTGAACGCAATTTCATAGCTCTCATCTTCGGCATTCTTTTGTGCTCTCAATGCGTTGCTTAGAATTAAACCCTATATGTAAAAAAAAGTCGGTATAAGAATAAAAGAATGAGTTACGAATTATAAAATTTCCAAGCGCCCAATTCCCATACCTTTAGGCTATTGTACGCAAGACTATCCGCGAGATCCTCCTTCGTCATAGCGCATAGTCCAGTTTCAAGCTTCGGAAACCCTATACTCCTAGCCATCTCCCGGCAGGCAGTTAATTCTTTGTTGTCAGGGAGACAGTATAGGAAGTCATCGTCGTTTGTCCCATTGAACACTAGTGCCCCCTTCGGATATTTTAATTCTTTGGCATAATGGTTGGCTTCATAAATTTCTTCTTCAGATAATTTTTTCCCCGAAGCATGTCGCACAATGTAATCGCATATGGTGGAAGAAGCTTCGGGGGCAGCAGTGTCAATTTCTTCAACCAAAATTGGCTCTGGCATTTTTATTTTTTCTTCGGTTTCCAAAGGTTGTTCCTTGGTGGGCTCTGAAGTCCCAGCTTCAACTTCAAGTTGTCGCTCCGAAGCTTCAGCAATTAAAGCTTCAGTAGACACTTCAGAAAGTTCAACAGTCTTCTTTGGAGTTGTGCTTGAAGACTTAATTGTCTCCAAAACATCTAGCACGTTCACCATTCTTTTTCTTTTCGGGGTTACCGATGGACCCTTTTGATTTTTTATTGTTTCAACACTTGCTGAAGGACTCAAGATTTCTAATATTTTTGGTCCTTCAATTTTCGGTTTTTCCGCTTTCTCTGCTGAAGGCACTTCAGTTTTTTCTTCGATCTTCGGCGCTGGAGCTGGCTCTGTACTTTCAGTGGCCAAGGAGACTTTACTGATAAATTCAGGCACTGTGGCCGGCTCAATAAAACGTGCCCGGTGGGTGAGCACCTTCATCTTTTTTCTTTGCGGCGCTGGCTCACTAGAAGCACTTGTGGCAACTTCTGTTGCAGGAGAAGTATTTTTTCTTTTGCGGCCCGGCACCGGATAATGGTAGTCAGGGTAGACAAACCCGATTGCATCAAATACCCGGTTGAGCCTTTTCTTCTTTCGGCCTCCGAAGGCTGCCGATAATGCAGTGTTCTCGGCCTTCGAATACACCCCAAGCAGTTCGTCACTTAATGTTTCAATGCTTTTTAACCAGTTGTCATCAGGTTCAACAAACTTATCCCCGTATTTGAATGTGTATTTCAGTCTGACCAGTCCGCCTTCGTCAGACTCTTTGATGGTCTCCTTCGGCATTTCCCACTTTCCTGCAAGTGGCCACACCCTGAAGGCAATATGCTCTTGGACCAAGTCCCTTGTCCCGATAAAAGAGCAGACTACGCCGAACGCTCTTTGGCATTCTTCGGCCGCTTCATCCATTTCAACCTTCGGTTTTCGGAGTTCGAAGCACTACCAGATAGGACGCATAATGATACTTTTAACATCTTCCTGCGCTGTCAAGTCATTCTTTACATAGAACCATTCTGTCATCCAGGCACCGGGCCACCTCTTCCGAAAGGTTGGCACGGGGCAGCTTGACCCGGAGCGGGCACCGAAGCTGTAACAACCAAAGTTGTTGTGATATTGTTCTTTCCCCCAGGGCTTCGTCTCATATAACAACTCATGAATTTTGCAAAAGCTTTTAGCATTTGGTTCTAAACCTTGGCTTCTCACAGCCCAGACAAAGATCCCCATTCTTATGATAGCTTCGGGAGTAATTTGATGAAGGTAGACTTGAAATGTCTTCAGGACTTCGACAACAAAGCTGCTTAGGGGGAATCGAAGCCCAGCCTTGAGAAAGCTTCGGAAGATCACGACCTCATCTTCTTCGGGGGTGGGAGAAGTTTTTTCTCCAGCATCAGCCCTCACAATAGATATATCTCGAAAATATCTCCCTCTCATATTGTCAATATGACTCTGCTTAATAGTGGTTTTCCCGAAAACTGAGTGACTTGGCCGCCATGGTCGATCTTCGGACTCTCCCCCACCGCTTTCTACATCATAACTGTCGCTGTCACCAGTATCTTCAGACAAACCTTCCAGAATCTCCTTGGTGATTTTTTCCGTATTGGTCTTCGCCATCGCTATAAGGAACCCCAAGTTCTTCTCTTCGTCGAGACTCAACTTCATCTCAGCAGCGACCTTCTTATCTTCAGACATCTTCGGAAACACTAAAAAACTGTTTTCAAAGACGAAGCTTCAAAACCAAAAGATCAGCAAATCTTAGTGCGCAAGAGCTAAAAATTTAGTGAGCGGGAGCAGATGGCAAGAGAGCGTACCAAATGAGTTTGCGGTATGATCTTATTTATACGCCCAGTGCGTTGAAAATTGAAAGACCCCGCTTGTCAGTGAATGTTGCTATTCTAGCAAAGGGAAGGTGTTTTTTCGGACCTTCGGCTCAAGGCCTTCGTCCATATCGCAATCTGAATTTATCACTAACAAATTAATATTGCGAGGGGCTACTGTTGGGGGCCTTCGTCCTCCGAAGGTCCTCAAAAACAAGATTTGACAATGTTTTCCAAGTGAATTATGTGAACAGGTATTTTCGGACTCAAATTATGAACATGGAGTACGGACAGGACGAAGCTTAAGCCAGACGAAAGGGGGTTGAGATGAAGGACGGGCTGGTTACCATGCTGTACGAAGGATGGTGCGCAGCCGAAGCTATGCGCAGGAAAGCTTCGTCGCGATAGCAGAACGGGGAACCGACCTAAAGATGGAAAGACTACTTAGGCCTTGACAGATTCCCATAAGTCATTAGCAAATGTAATGGGCATGAATGTAATTTTACATGGGCTGCATCCCACGCCTATAAATAGATGAACAGTACTCCCGTACTGTTCACGCTGACTTGGCATTTGCTTTTGCGTCATCCTTGTACTTTTGTCTTCCTGCAATCCGAAGGTACACTTGTAATTTGAAGTCATTTCTATTGTTATATGATAATAAAATAGAAATGACGTTGTGATAAGATTTAAATGTTTATATTACTTTTTATGTTGCGTGTAAGTTCTTCGTCATAGCTTATTGTGCTTACGAAGATATGTTGTTTGTGACCTTCGTCCGGAGCACATTATATCCCGAAGGGAAATAATGTTTTAAAGGACGAAGGACCTTATCGTTTAACACTTTTTATGTTGCCTTGTTCTTAATCCGAAGCATTTGAGAACAAGTCCCCAACACATAGTTTTATGGACTAATGTATTGTGTCTAAGTGCTGGAAACAGGAAAAATTGAGTGGAAATCAGATGGCTTTGTTCTGCCAAAGTCAACTCAGTCTGGGTGCACCGGACTGTCCGGTGGTGCATCGGACAGTGTCCGGTGCGCCAGGCTGGCTCTAGCGAACAGGCTGCTCTCGGGACTTCGACGGCGGTGTACGGCTATGAATCACCGGACTGTCCGGTGGTGCACCAGACTGTCCGGTGAGCCGTCCACAGGCGAAGTCGTCGCTCTCGGGAAATGATTAACGGCGTACGACTAAAATTCACCGGACTGTCCGGTGTGCACCGGACAGTGTCCGGTGAGCCAATGGTCGACCGGGCCAATGGTCGGCTGCACAATCTGCGCGGGACACGTGGCCGAGCCAACGGCTAGAAGGAGGCACCGGACTGTCCGGTGTGCACCGGACAGTGTCCGGTGCGCCAACGGCTCTGAGACTCCAACGGCCGGCTTCGCCAAATAAGGAAGGGAATCCGCACCGGACAGTGTCCGGTGGTGCACCGGACTGTCCGGTGCGCCAGTCGGCAGAAGGCAAGAATTGCCTTCCTACAATGCTCTCAACGGCTCCTAGCTGCCTTGGGGCTATAAAAGGGTCCACTAGGCGCATGGAGGAGCACACCAAGCACACTCAAAGCATTCCTAAGCACAAAGGCTTCGATTCCACGCATTTGTTTCTTCGTGATAGCATCTAGAGCTCTAGTTGAGTTGTGAACTCGCCGAGTTGTGTTGCGAGCTCTTGTTGCGACTTGTGTGCGTGTTGACATTCTGATTTTGTGTCTTGTGTGTGTTGCTCTTCCCTCCCTTACTCCGTGCTTCTTTGTGAATTTCAAGTGTAAGGGCGAGAGACTTCAAAGTGTGGAGATTCCTCGCAAACGGGAAAAAGAAAAGCAAAGCAAAACACCGTGGTATTCAAGTGGGTCTTTGGATCGCTTGAGAGGGGTTGATTGCAACCCTCGTCCGTTGGGACGCCACAACGTGGAGTAGGCAAGTTTTGTACTTGGCCGAACCACGAGATAAACCACTGTGTCTATCTGTGTTGATTCTCTTGTGGTTATCATGTCTTGCGAGAACTTCTCTCTAGCCACTTGGCGATTATTGTGCTAACGCTTAACTAAGTTTTTGTGGCTTAAGTTTAAGTTTTACAGGATCACCTATTCACCCCCCTCTAGGTGCTCTCAATTGGTATCAGAGCCGTTCTCTTCACGAAGGGACTAATCGCCCGAAGAGATGGATCCTAAGGGGAAGGGAATTGTGATCAACGATAAGGAGAAGGAATCCTTCGTCAACGAGCCCAAGGAGGACAAGCCTACCGACTCGGGCTCGGGCCATAAACGGAAAGATGGGAAGAAGAAGAAGACAAGGCGCATCAAGGAGATCGTCTACTAGGACGACAGCGACGAGTCCACTTCTTCCCAAAAGGACGACTACGACTACGAGAAACGGAAAACGGTCAATTCGAACTTTTCTTTCGATTACTCTCGTATTCCGCAAAGTACAAATGCTCATTTGCTCTCTATTCCACTTGGCAAACCTCCTCACTTTGATGGAGAGGACTATGGATTTTGGAGTCACAAAATGCGTAGTCACTTGTTCTCTCTCCATCCGAGCATATGGGAGATAGTTGAGAGTGGAATGAAATTTTATAGTACTGATAGTCCCATGTTCATTAACGAGCAAATTCATAAAATGCACAAGCTACTACTGTGTTGTTAGCCTCTTTGTGCAGGGATGAGTACCATAAAGTGAGCGGCTTGGACAATGCCAAGCAAATCTGGGACACCCTCAAGATCTCTCATGAGGGGAACAACGTCACCTTGCTCACCAAAATGGAATTGGTGGAGGGCGAACTTGGGAGATTCACGATGATAAGGGGCGAGGAGCCAACCCAAACGTACAACCGGCTCAAGACCCTTATCAACAAAATAAGGAGCTACGGAAGCACGCGATGGACGGACCACGATGTCGTTCGTCTAATGCTAAGGTCCTTTACTGTACTTGATCCACATCTGGTGAACAATATTCGTGAAAATCCTAGGTACACCAAGATGTCGCCTGAAGAAGTTCTAGGGAAGTTCGTCAGCGGGCGAATGATGATCAAGGAAGCGAGATACGTTGACAACGCACTAAATGGACCGATCCAAGAGTCTCAACCCGTTGCTCTCAAGGCAACGAGAAGCAAGGAGGCGCTACCTAGTAAGGTGGCGCAAGTTGAGGCGGCAGGGCTTAATGATGAAGAGATGGCCCTCATCATCAAGCGCTTCAAAACGGCGCTTAAAGGTCACAAGGGGCAGCCAAGCAAGACCAAGACAAAGGGGAAATGCTCATGCTTCAAATGTGGTAAGATTGGTCATTTTATTGCTAACTGTCCCGATAATGATAGTGACCAGGAAAAAGGGAACAAAAGGGAAAAGAAAAAGAATTATAAGAAGGCCAAGGGCGAGGCACATCTCAGAAAGGAGTGGGATTCGGATTGCTCCTCTTCTGACTCCGACAATGAAGGACTCGCCGCCACCGCCTTCAACAAGTCATCCCTTTTCCCAAACGAGCATCACACGTGCCTCATGGCGAAGGAGAAGAAGGTATGCACTCAGAATACCACTTATACTTCTTCAAGTGATGAGGAGTCTAGTGATGACGATGAAATAGACTATTCTAGTTTATTTAAAGGTTTAGATAGAAATAAAATTGATAAAATTAATGAGTTAATTGATGCTTTAAATGATAAGAATAAATTATTAGAAAAGCAAGAGGATTTGTTGTATGAAGAACATGATAAATTTGTAGAAGCACAAAAATCTCATGCTTTAGAAGTTAAAAGAAATGAAATGCTTTCTTGTGAACTATCCACTTGCCATGAGACAATTTCTAGCTTAAAGAGCATAAATGATGACTTGAATGCTAAGTTAGAAAAATCTAGTAAATTAACATCTTGTGTAGAACATGTTGTAATTTGCACTAGGTGTAAAGATTTCAATGTGGATGCTTGTAGTGAACACCTAGTGTCTATTGCTAAGTTAAATGATGAAGTGGCTAGTCTTAATGCCCAACTTAAGACTAGCAAAAGTGAATTTGATAAATTAAAATTTGCAAGGGATGCCTACACGATTGGTAGACATCCCTCAATTAAGGATGGACTTGGCTTCAAGAGGGAAGCCAAGAACTTGACAAGCCATAGTGCTCCCATATCCGCCAAGGAGAAAGGGAAGGCCCCTATGGCTAGTAGTGCTAAAAAGAACCATGCGTTTATGTACCATGATAGAAGACAATCTAGAAATGCTTATAGGAGTTGTAATGCTTATGATGCTTTTGATTCTCATGCCATGTTTGCTTCTAGTTCTTCCTATATGCATGGTAGAGATATGTCTAGGAGAGATGTTGTTCATAATATGCCTAGGAGAAATGTTGTTAATGTTCCTAGGAAAGTTAATGAACCTTCTACAATATATCATGCTTGCAATGCTTCATTTGCCATTTGTAGAAAGGGTAAGAAGGTAATTGCTAAGAAGTTAGGGGCCAAATGTAAGAGAGACAAAACTTGCATTTGGGTCCCTAAGATTATTGTAACTAACCTTGTAGGACCCAACATGAGTTGGGTACCTAAGACCCAAGCCTAAATTTGCCTTGCAGGTTTATGCATCCGGGGGTACAAGCTGGATTATCGACAACGGAAGCACAAACCACATGACGGGGGAAAAGAGGATGTTCTCTTCCTACGTCAAGAACAAGGATCCCCAAGATTCAATAATATTCGGTGATGGGAACCAAGGCAAGGTAAAAGGGTTAGGTAAAATTGCTATTTCATCCGAGCACTCTATATCTAATGTGTTTTTAGTTGAGTCTCTTGGATATAATTTGTTATCTGTTTGTCAATTATGCAATATGGGATACAATTGTTTATTCACAAATGTAGATGTGTCTGTCTTTAGAAGGTGTGATGGTTCACTGGCTTTTAAGGGTGTACTAGACGACAAACTTTATTTGGTTGATTTTGCAAAAGAAGAGGCCGGTCTAGATGCATGCTTAATTGCTAAGACTTGCATGGGCTGGCTGTGGCATCACGCTTAGCACATGTGGGGATGAAGAACCTTCATAAGCTTCTAAAGGGAGAACACGTCATAGGTCTATCTAATGTGCATTTCGAAAAAGATAGACCTTGTGCAGCTTGTCAAGCAGGGAAACAGGTGGGAAGCTCTCATCACACCAAAAATGTGATGACCACATCAAGACCCTTGGAGATGCTTCATATGGACCTCTTCGGACCCGTCGCCTATCTAAGCATAGGAGGAAGTAAGTATGGTCTTGTTATAGTTGATGATTTTTCCCACTTCACTTGGGTATTCTTTTTGCAGGACAAACCTAAGACCCAAGGGACCCTCAAGCGCTTCCTCAGGAGAGCTCAAAATGAGTTTGAGCTCAAGGTGAAGAAGATAAGGAGCGACAATGGGTCCGAGTTCAAGAACCTTCAGGTGGAGGAGTTCCTTGAGGAGGAAGGGATCAAGCACGAGTTCTCCGCTCCCTACACACCACAGCAGAATGGTGTGGTAGAGAGGAAGAACAGGACGCTCATCGATATGGCAAGGACAATGCTTGGAGAGTTCAAGACCCCCGAGCATTTTTGGTCGGAAGCCGTGAACACGGCTTGCCACGCCATCAACCGGGTCTACCTTCACCGCCTCCTCAAGAAGACTTTATATGAGCTTCTAACCGGTAACGAACCCAATGTGTCTTACTTTCGTGTATTTGGGAGCAAGTGTTATATTCTTGTGAAGAAAGGTAGAACTTCTAAATTTGCTCCCAAAGCTGTAGAAGGGTTTTTATTAGGTTATGACTCAAATACAAAGGCGTATATTGTCTTCAACAAATCATCGGGTTTGGTTGAAGTCTCTAGCGACGTTGTATTTGATGAGACTAATGGCTCTCCAAGAGAGCAAGTCGTTGATCTTGACGATGTAGATGAAGAAGACGTTCCAACGGCCGCAATGCGCACCATGGCAATTGGCGATGTGCGACCACAGGAACAATTGGCGCAAGATCAACCCTCTTCCTCAACAATGGTGCATCCCCCAACTCAAGACGATGAACAGATTCATCAGGAGGAGGTGTGTGATCAAGGGGGAGCACAAGATGATCATGTGAGGGAGGAAGAAGCACAACCGGCACCTCTAACCCAAGTTCGAGCAACGATTCAAAGGAATCATCCCATCGACCAAATTTTGGGTGATATTAGCAAGGGAGTAACTACTCGTTCGAGATTAGTTAATTTTTGTGAGCATTACTCCTTTGTCTCTTCTATTGAGCCTTTCAGGGTAGAAGAGGCCTTGCTAGATCTGGACTGGGTGTTGGCCATGCAGGAGGAGCTCAACAACTTCAAGTGAAATGAAGTTTGGACACTGGTGCCTCGTCCAAAGCAAAACGTTGTGGGAACCAAGTGGGTGTTCCGCAACAAACAGGACGAGCACGGGGTGGTGACGAGGAACAAAGCTCGACTTGTGGCAAAAGGTTATGCCCAAGTCGCAGGTTTGGACTTTGAGGAGACTTTTGCTCCTGTGGCTAGGCTAGAATCCATTCGTATTTTGCTAGCATATGCTGCTCACCATTCTTTCAGGTTGTACCAATTGGATGTAAAGAGCGCTTTCCTCAACGGGCCGATCAAGGAGGAGGTGTACGTGGAGCAACCCCCTGGCTTCGAGGACGAACGGTACCCCGACCACGTGTGTAAGCTCTCTAAGGCGCTCTATGGACTTAAGCAAGCCCCAAGAGCATGGTATGAATGCCTTAGAGACTTTTTAATTGCTAATGCTTTCAAGGTTGGGAAAGCCGATCCAACTCTTTTCACTAAGACTTGCGATGGCGATCTTTTTGTATGCCAAATTTATGTCGATTACATAATATTTGGTTCTACTAATCAAAAGTCTTGTGAAGAGTTTAGTAGGGTGATGACGCAGAAATTTGAGATGTCGATGATGGGCGAGTTGAACTACTTCCTTGGGTTCCAAGTGAAGCAACTCAAGGACGGCACTTTCATCTCCCAAACGAAGTACACGCAATACTTGCTAACGCGGTTTGGGATTAAGGACGCCAAGCCCGCAAAGACTCCGATGGGAACCGACGGGCACACCGACCTCAACAAAGGAGGTAAGTCCGTTGATCAAAAAGCATACCGGTCTATGATAGGTTCTTTGCTTTATTTATGTGCTAGTAGACCGGATATTATGCTTAGCGTATGCATGTGTGCTAGATTTCAATCCGATCCAAGGGAGTGTCACTTAGTGGCTGTGAAGCGAATTCTTAGATATTTAGTCGCTACGCCTTACTTCGGGATTTGGTATCCAAAGGGGTCTAACTTTGACTTGATTGGATACTCAGATTCCGACTATGCTGGATGTAAGGTCGATAGGAAGAGTACATCAGGGACGTGCCAATTCCTAGGAAGGTCACTGGTGTCATGGAACTCTCAGAAACAAACTTCCGTTGCCCTATCCACCGCTGAGGCCGAGTACGTTGCTGCAGGACAGTGTTGCGCGCAACTACTTTGGATGAGGCAAACCCTCCGGGACTTTGGCTACAATCTGAGCAAAGTCCGACTCCTATGTGACAATGAGAGTGCTATCCGCATAGCGGAAAATCCTATTGAGCACAGCCGCACAAAGCACATTGACATCCGGCATCACATTTTGAGAGACCACCAGCAAAAGGGAGATATCGAAGTGTTTCATGATAGCACCGAGAACCAGCTAGCCGATATCTTTACCAAGCCTCTAGATGAGAAGACCTTTTGCAGGTTGCGTAGTGAGCTAAATGTCTTAGATTCGCGGAACTTGGATTGATTTATAGCATACATGTGTTTATGCCTTTGATCATGTTCCTTATGCATTTTGTTGCTTACTTGTGGTGCTCAAGTTGTACAATCACTCCCTGGACCTCACAAGTTCTTTTTGCAAGTGATGCACATATTTAGGGGGAGATGTATTACAACTTGACCCTTTGAGACTAACCATGTGCTTGAGTTTGCTTGATTTAGTCTCAAAGGAGGTTTGAAAGGGAAAAGGTGGACTTGGACCATGAAAGACTTCCACTGCACTCCGATAAGAGGGTAACTTATTCCAAGTTCATCTCATGTACTCCTATTGCCTTTGTATTCTTATTTGAAGATTTTGGTGAGGTAATGGGGTTAAAGGGCCAAGATTGATCCCGTTTTGGTGCTTGATGCCAAAGGGGGAGAAAAAAAAGGCCAAAGCAATAAATGGATCAGCTACCACTTGAGAAATTTTGAAAATAGTAGGTTTGTAGGTTTGTCAAAATACCCTTGTTGGCACTCTTTGTCAAAAGTTGATCTCTTGTGGGGAGAATGGTTGATTATGGGAAATAGGGGGAGTTTTTGCTACTGTGATTAATTTCTCTTAGAATACCTCCCTTTATGTCTCTACAATTGTGTTTGACTTAGAGATAGAAATTTAAGGTTGATTAGCAAAAACAAAACCAAGTGGTGGCAAAGTATGATCCATATATGTCAAATTTGAATCAAAACAACTTTGAGTTTTTCATTTGCATTGATATTGCACTTGTTCCAGTTGCTTTATGTTGTGTTGGCATAAATCACCAAAAAGGGGGAGATTGAAAGGGAAATGTGCCCTTAGGCCATTTCTAAGTATTTTGGTGATTGAGTGCCAACACGAGTGCTTTTGTGTTAATCTATGCAAACTGGTGGACAAAGTGCAAATCATGTCAAAAGATATGTTTCTAGACTTAGTACATAGTTTTATGGACTAATGTATTGTGTCTAAGTGCTGGAAACAGGAAAAATTGAGTGGAAATCAGATGGCTTTGTTCTGCCAAAGTCAGCTCAGTCTGGGTGCACCGGACTGTCCGGTGGTGCACCGGACAGTGTCCGGTGCGCCAGGCTGCTCTCGGGACTTCGACGGTGGTGTACGGCTATAAATCACCGGACTGTCCGGTGAGCCGTCCACAGGCGAAGTCATCGCTCTCGGGAAATGATTAACGGCGTACGGCTAAAATTCACCGGACTGTCCAGTGTGCACCGGACAGTGTCCGGTGAGCCAATGGTCGACCGGGCCAACGGTCGGCCGCGTAATCTGCGCGGGACATGTGGCCGAGCCAACGGCTAGAAGGAGGCACCAGACTGTCCGGTGTGCACCGGACAGTGTCCGGTGCGCCAACGGCTCTCAGACTCCAACGGTCGGCTTCGCCAAATAAGGAAGGGAATCCGCACCGGACAGTGTCCGGTGGTGCACCGGACTGTCCGGTGCGCCAGTCGGCAGAAGGCAAGAATTGCCTTCCTACAATGCTCTCAACGGCTCCTAGCTGCCTTGGGGCTATAAAAGGGACCCCTAGGCGCATGGAGGAGCACACCAAGCACACTCAAAGCATTCCTAAGCACAAAGGCTTCGATTCCACGCATTTGTTTCTTCGTGATAGCATCTAGAGCTCTAGTTGAGTTGTGAACTCGCCGAGTTGTGTTGCGAGCTCTTGTTGCGACTTGTGTGCATGTTGACATTCTGATTTTGTGTCTTGTGTGCGTTGCTCATCCCTCCCTTACTCCGTGCTTCTTTGTGAATTTCAAGTGTAAGGGCGAGAGACTCCAAAGTGTGGAGATTCCTCGCAAACGGGAAAAAGAAAAGCAAAGCAAAACACCGTGGTATTCAAGTGGGTCTTTGGACCGCTTGAGAGGGGTTGATTGCAACCCTCGTCCGTTGGGATGCCACAACGTGGAGTAGGCAAGTTTTGTACTTGGCCGAACCACGGGATAAACCACTGTGTCTATCTGTGTTGATTCTCTTGTGGTTATCGTGTCTTGCGAGAACTTCTCTCTAGCCACTTGGCGATTATTGTGCTAATGCTTAACTAAGTTTTTGTGGCTTAAGTTTAAGTTTTACAGGATCACCTATTCACCCCCCGTCTAGGTGCTCTCAAAGCTCTCTTGTGGGTTTTGGTGTTTGGATGACAACCCAATTAAAGGACTAACAAGTGTGTTAAGTGTTGAACAGGTGCTGAATGCAAAGCTAATAGGGTTCAACACAAGTAAACAGGTGTGATGGTCCAAAGACGGAATTATCTATAGATAATGGACATCACAAGAAAGATGGACATTGCTTAAGTGAGACTCGATATGCATAACTCAGAGACAACTGATCAAGCCAAGGATGGAAGCAAGAAGAGCTTCGAGGTACCGAGTGCATGGGAGAAAGTCAAGGAGACCAGGAACCCAAGGCCAGGGGTGAAGAAGAAGACTTGCGGAATCAAGGTTGATCGAGTTAAGAAGAGTTATGGTGCACCAAGGAACACTACATAAGGACATAACTTACAACAAATGAGGTAACATCTACAATTATGTGGAGTAAGTCATAAGGCTCAAGACCAAGCTCAAAAAGTGAACAAGGTCACTAGAAGGAGAACCAATGTCAAAATCAGAACTGGAAGCAGCCCAAAATAGCTAAGTGCACCTTGACCTTTAGTTTTGGTTGTTCCTATGTTTGGAGATATTCTATGTGACTTTTGCAGGATGTTGGAGATTAGAAATGTCAATCTAGATCAAGTCAAGCTGACTTGATGATTTATGAGTCCAACATCAATCTCAATCATGCCAAATGCTAAAGAAGTGAAAAACAAAGAGAAGGTGTGTTTCTAGACTTAGTACATTGGTTTTTGTGTACTAATATATTTGTCTAAGTATTAGAAACAGAGAAAAGAAGAAAAGAAAAGAGATGCAAAAGGCTTGGCTGTGTACAGCCAAGACTCAGCTCAGTCTGGCACACCGGACTGTCCGGTGGTGCACCGGACAGTGTCCGGTGCGCCAGACTGAACTCTGGTGAACATGCCGCTCTCGAGAGAAGTTTGGCGGCGTACGACTATAATTCACCGAACTGCCCGGTGTTGCACCGGACTGTCCGGTGAGTAAACGGTTGACTGCGCCAACGGTCGGCAGCGCGATCAGCGGGTGACGCGTGGCCTGTGCCAACGGATAGTTGGCGCACCGGACTGTCCGGTGTGCACCGGACAGTGTCCAGTGAGCCAAGATGACCGTTGCTCCAACGGTCAGCTGAGCCCGATTTGGAAGGAGATCGCGCACCAGACAAGCTATAGGACCTGTCCGGTGGTGCACCGGACTGTCCAGTGCGCCACCCGATAGAAAGCAAGTATTGCTTTCCAAAATGGATTCCAACAGCTCCTAGGCCCCTTGGGTCTATAAAAGGGACCCCCTAGGCACCTCCAACTGTTACACAAGTGCAGCCAACAATAATATACATCACTCGGATCAATTCTCACTCTCCCTCTTGTGTGTATCTCTCTAGTTTGTGTAGAAGGCAAAGCTATAAGCCTTTAGAGAGTGGAGAAGTGCTGCTAAGAGCTAGAGCATAGTCTTGAGCATATCGTTACTCTGCCGGAGTGCTGTCAAGAAGATTGTAAGCAGCCGCGGCTTTGTTGTAACCAAACTCAACATAGTGGAAGGCTCTATCTATCATTTTGACAGATCTGAGCAAACGGAGGAAGGAGTCGAAATAGACTCCAAGCCTAGGTGTGGCTAACTCCAACGAGGACTAGGCAAGCATTTCAGGCTTGGCCGAACCTCGGGATAAATCCCTGCGTCTGTGTGCTTCACTCTGTATTGTGTGCTGACTCTCTGTCTTACTCACTTTCTATATCTGCACTTCAACACTTATCTGTGGTACAAGTTATATTTGAAGTGCAGGGCATTTTGAGACAGGATCTTCTATTCTGCTTCATCTTACTCGAAGGGTCATTCATTCTACTGCGATCCAGCCTTCGAGTAGAGTAAGAATTTCCGTTTTTAAAGTGATAATTTTTATTCGCCTATTCACCCCCTCTAGGCGACATCCAGATCCTGTTCCCTGGCAAAGGGAACTTTCAAAAGCCTCCTCTCCCATTTCATTTCAAGAGTGATGTCTTAACTATCCCGCTCTTGTTCGTTCCCTTTTTCCTTTGTCGCGTTGCAAGTCTTGTCCTAACTCTATCTTTTGGTGTGCTTTTGCCTTCCACCTCCCTTACCCTTGTAATCTCTAGATCTTTCCATGATGTTATCTTATGCCTACCTTTTGAAATATCATCTTTTCCATCTCGATTTGAGAATGGTGTTTTACCTATCCTGACCTTGGTTGCATTCTCTCCCGGTCGGTTACAACCCTTGCTTTAGCTCCATCCCTTATTATGCTCATGCCCCTATCCTGCATGTCTTATTATTCCCCTTGCCTTTCTATGGCCTTAGAGTAGTTTCCCCTTTGTAAGGAAAGACCACCATCTAGTTAACATTAATGTGTTGCAACGAGATGTTTGTTATTGTATGCTTGTGCTGTTTGTCCTTGTGTTATGACTGATTTGTTTCTTTGTGATGAGTGTTAGTGTGTTGTGGCCTTTGGTCCACAATGGCATCAGTTTACTAGCTGAGTGCCATAGAGTAAGGTAGCTAGGTGCTCTCCCTTTTGTCCCTTTAATCAATCTATGCTTACCTTTTCTATCAATACCCTTCCCTCTTGCACATGCCCGGTTGGCATCCTATAACCTCTCTTAATCAGTCAAGATCAGAGTCGACATCATCTTCACCAAGTGCGTATAAACGCTCCTGTTAAGGGGGTTAGTCGCTAACCCCAATGAAGACAATGCGATCAACATCAACAAACAAGATTGAAGTGGTGCAGCAAAAGCGTGTGTGGGTCCTAACCCATAGGTCCAAGAGATCCTCAAGAATTGCCTCAGTTGTCGTGAACATCTGAAGGTCAAAGCAATCAGTCCACAAGTTAAGCTTGCAGAGTTAAAGTCAACTCAAGAAAGTCGTGAACAACCTATGAACCAACCTAGTCGTTCTTGCTAGCCTCTTCTTGAATCTCGGGGGTGAGATTCTTGTTAAGGGGGTTAGATCTGTAACACCCTGAATTTGGGGGTATAATATTTCTTTTCTAATACCACCAAATTTAGGTGTTACCCTCTCTTTTCCATAATTTTCTTTTCTTTTCCTAAATGGTGGAGAGTTATTTTGCGTGTGAGAGTATATATATATATATGTTGAGTGTAGTAAAATAGAACCGTAAAAGGGTCCTTGTTTTTTTGCATAACATGCTGAGATATTTTATGGTATGTTGAATTGTTGTGGTAGTGCATCCATTCAAACTCAAGAGGTATATTTGAATTTTCGATTCAAAAACTATATTTAAATTTAAATGGAAATAGATAAAAGATAGAAATTGACTAAAATCAAATAAAAACAAAAGCTTTTCCTCCCTCAGCCCCTGCGGCCCAGTGCACCACGCGGGCCCATCCCTGCTCCCCCTCCCTTCTTGGCCTGCCTGCGGCCCAGTGCTATCGCGTGCGGCCCAACAGCACCCCCACCACGTAGCCCACCCCACCTCACGCCAGCACGCCCTCGCGGCCCAGCTGCGGCCTCCCTGGCCGGCCTGCTCGCGCGTGGCCCATGCCGCGCCCCTGCCCCGCCCGCGCGCCCTCGCATGCCCTAGCGCGCATGTCTAGGTGCACCGCCGCCACCTGCACGCGCTCTCTCTGCCGCTTCGCGCGTGCCTGCCCAACTATTGCGCTGCTCGCCCAGCCGCTCGGCCACCCGCATGCACGATCTGCCCCCGTCTGCCAAGCGCGCCACGCCCTGCACTACTCCATATTCTCCACTCTCTCTTCCTCGTCAACTGCCCATCGTGGCCTCTGCTAGAATGACTCGCGCCTAGTTTTTCTTCGTTCTCCCCCAGCGCCCCGCTTCCCCACACCTTGCTAGCCATGCCATGCCCACTGCCGTGCGCAGGGAGCCGCGCCACGACCGGCCATCGTCGAACGCAGGAGGCCCCCCCCGCTGCTTCGTAGCCCCCGTTCGTCACGCGCCGTCGGGCACCCACGTGCTGGGGCTTCGCCATCTCTCCCCGTCGTGCTACGTCACAAGGTGAGAAGTCCAAACCCCAGCGAGTCACCTGGTCGCGTGCTGCGTTTAGCCACATCGGCAGTGGGTCGTGCGTAGTTGTGCCGCCCGCCGGGGAGTGCCGCGACCCCTGTGTTCTCCAGCCTCGGCCATGGTGGCCAAGCTAATCTCCGCGCATTTCCCCCACAGCCCCTACTAGCCGGCCCGCTTCCAGCCCCTTCCCATGCGGCTTCCTTTGCAGCAGGGAGCAGCCAGCAGTGAAGAACCTAGCCGGGCTCCGTTTCCCCCATGGCGTGCGCGTGCAGGTTGCCTCCTGGCTTGGATCGGCCCCTGCGCCACGCTTCTGGTGGCTAGGAGCGGCCCCTGCGGCACTTCCGTGGCCAGTCCCCAGCCTAGAGCAAACCGTCCCATTGTGCTCGTGAAGAAAGAGCAAACCGTCCGTGTGGCCGTGTGCGAGTACGTAGGCTAGGAGAAAAGAACGGATGTTGGGCCCCACAAACATGTTGCATGCAGCCTTCCTCCATGATTTTCTGGCATGCGTACAGACTCTAGACTCTAGAGCCAAAAGGAAATTGCCTATCCTTTGCATGTCGTATTCCCCTCCTCAGCTAGGCTGCATGCCAGAGAAATAGTCCTCAAGGATTCTCTGTGCCCTCAGATCTGTGGCCCTAGGTGTGGCTTGTTTCGGCCAATAAAATGTGCCACGTCGTCATTAATTTGCGATTAGTAAATATATATTAGCTTTTGCGTTATACATCTGAATTATTCTGTTTCTATCGAGTTAGCTTCCTAATAATATCGTGCGCACGTTAAACATGTTATCTTGTCATGACGTATGTTTGTTTTACTTAATTGTCAGTTTGTCTGTCGGTTATTAACGTAGCAATTTAGTCAAAACTAGTTTATGGTTTTAAGTTGCACTTTTATAAATATACATTAACTTGATTAATACCAACTTAAGCGCTTTTCATTTAATACTTGTTTATTATAAACTCGTTGTGGTTCAGCGAGTATCGCGTATCACGTGCGTCGCTTGCGCGTGTCGCACGCTGTTGTGCACATTGTTTCGCGTACACGCAGCGTGTCGTCGGGGTCCCGATGACATCCGTCTACCCCTAGACGACGTTCATCTACTCGTAGACAACGCTCGTCTACCCCCGAACCCGTTCATCTATCCCGCGTGTTAGTAGCATTTCTTTGTCACGACGCAAGTTTTAATTAATTAGTGAATTATTTGTTCATTCGATATTTTAGAATAACAATTTAAATAGAACTAATTTTATAATTTTATTAGCGCTTTATAAATATAAGTTAATGTGATTAATGCCTATTCAAACATTTTAATTAATAAGTGTTTAGTATAAACACGATGTCTGTTAGCGGCTTTCGTGTGTCGTGTGCATCGTCGCACTGCCTATGCGCTGTTCGCACGTGTAGAGCTCGTCGTCGTCATGCTGTGCGTGCATCGTGTGCATTGCCGCAATGCTGTTTCGCGCGCGTCGTCGTTTATCGTTCACGCGTGTCGCCCGTGCTGTTCGCACGCGTTGTCACACATCGTTCACGTTTATCGCGCAGTGTCTGCGCGTGATAATAAATTGTTTTTGCTTATAAACACTCATGTTAATAACGTTAATTCATCATATCACATATTTTAGATAATTAACTTAAAGTTTGCTTGACTAATATTTATTAGATTAATATCCCAATTAGAGTAAAATATGTAGTGTTCAACTTGCGTTTTTATAATAAACATTAACTTGACTAATATCAACTTAACTACCTTTTATTTATTTAATATTTTTTTAGTATAAACGTGTCACCAATTTTGTTTTCTCGCCAGTCACGCATGCTGTTCCGCATGTGGTGGCGTGTTCGTTCTCGCTCGTCGCACGTGCTGTTTTGTGTGTCGTCAGCGGGCTATGTCACGCGTGTCCGCGCGTCATTTGCACGCTGTCGTGATGTTTTGCGTTACGTATTTCGTCCCGCTTAGAGTCGCTGGTGTTATTTGAATTACTTATTTAACTAAGAATTGTTAGTGTGGTCAGCTAATTAAAACTGTGTGATAACTCTATTTTTATTTTAATAAATATCGACTAATATGAGCATATCAAACTAAATATTAAACTAAATGTTATGATTAATACTCGTTTAATGTAGACATGATAACTTCTCGACCGTAGCTCCGACCGACACGTTTCTTTCCCTCGTGTGACCGTAGCAGCGAGCTCTATTTTATCCTGCACATTTTAATAATGTTTTATCTTGTATGGTGTAATGTTCTTATGCATATATATGTTTCTTTGCTTGTACTGGTTCTTCTTCGCTTCGCGTTGCGAATAGATTGCGATCTGTTTCTGAGCTTTGAGAAATTGAAGGTCAACCGTTGGTGACCAAGTGATCTGGTTCTTCGAGTTCTGCAAAGTTGAAGACCCTGAGCATCTGTTTGGTGAAGGCAAGTATCCTCAGACCTATCATGTCCTACTTTACTTTATAATTCACTATCGCGCATTACTTTAATGAAACCTAAGGATTGACTAGTCTGTATTTATCTTACCCTTGTTTACCTTTCTGGGTTAATCATGGTTAGCTTATGCTATTGCTTTAACTTAATCAATGAACATGATGTGATCTTTATGATACGATGATGTTATCCCGATGAGGTTCTTGTGATTACTTTAGGGGGCTTAGGCTCTTTCCTGAGTGCCTCTCCATAAGGACCTGTTCGTGGAGTGACCACCCGAGATAACAGTGCAGCCATGAGGGTGGAATGGGACGCCCTTAGCTGATTAATTAGATGAACCTGAGGGTATAGTTGGCTTTGCTGGAGGGCCGTCAATGGGGGCCAGGGCGTAGTGCTCGCTCTGCCAAGGGGGGTGCAGAGGTTCATTCGATTTTGTTTTGTTAGTCACCCACCTTGGGGAGGTCTACTGCGTTTGTACGACTGGCAAAACCTAACGAGCAGCTATGCACCAGGGGAGTCTTTGTAAAGGCTACGTAGTGTATCCCTAGCCCTTCACCTGGGTAGTGAAGATCGGGTCTTGCAAACCCAGGCTGGAAAGGGATCACGACTCATGGGTAAAGTGTGCGACCTCTGCAGAGGATTAGAAACTGATATATCAGCCATGCTCACGGTTAAGAGCAACCTTGGGATCCTCTTTGATTAGAGATACAGATGGTTTGATATGCAATGGTTCTATTAATGTTTTTGGTTCGATGATGATCATGATGTTTCCTCGATGAGGAAATGGTTCACGGGTTATATTATAAAACTTGGCTTCCACTAATAATAAATACATGACCAACTAAAAGCAATTGCTTGAGCTAAACCCCACATAAAGCTAGTCCACCTCAGCCAAATAGGACATTTGCTGAGTACGTTAATGTGTACTCACCCTTGCTTTCACAAAACACTAGGTTGCCTTTGGTGCAATCTATGCCCAGGTAAAGAAGAAGGCGTGGAGGTGGATCTCTAGGAGTTCTAGGACTTCGACGAGTTCGAGGATTAGGCTAGCGACCTCCCCTAGTGTTGGGAGCTTGTTCTCAAATGCTATGAATTAAGAACAAGACAACATAAAACTGTTAAATGTCGAGTTCCTTCGTCCTTAGAAACAGTATATCCTTTCGGGTATAATGAATCTCAGACGAAGGTTACAGGGGAAAAGACCTTCGTTAGGTCAATAAATGGTAAAACAGAGTCATTATATATAACGTGCGAGTAATAATACCAGCATTATCATTGATATATTTCCATTATTAAATTCATAAAAACAAATTACAAACATACCTTCAGATTGATGTAAAGTAAAGGTACAAAACGTGATGCGAAAAAGCGTATGCCAAGTCAGCGTGAACAGTACGGGAGTACTGTTCACCTATTTATAGGCACGTGACGCAGCCCATGTAAAATTACATTGATGCCCTTTACATTTATCAATAACTATAGTAATTCTTCGAGGTCCAATTTGGCTTTTCATCTTTAAGTTGGTTCCTCTTTTCTGTTGTTGTGCCGAAGCCTTTCTGCACATAGCTTCGTAATCGTCTTATCCTTCGTCATGATCGTTTTTCATTCCAGTCGCGCTTCGTCTTAACCATGCTCTTGTATATTCGCGGCCTGACTCTGAAGGTGCCTGTTCCGAAGGTGCCTGCTCACATATTACACATGGAAAATATTATCAAACTATATTTTTGAGGACCTTCGAGAGCCGAAGGCCCCTAACAGTAGCCCCTCGTAATATCAATTTATTGTAAAGATAAATTCATATTGCGACATGGACGAAGGCTTTAAGCCAAAGGTCCGAAAAAAACACCTTCCTTTTGCTAGAATAGCAACAGTCATTGACAAGCGGGGCCCTCTAGTTTTCGACATACTGGGTGTATAAATACAAGCTCACCGCGGGTTTATTTGGCATGCCCCTTTGCCACCTGCTTTTTACTCACCCAGCTTTTAGCCTGCGCGCGACAGCATTTGCTCGGTCTTGAATTTTTAAGCTTCGGTTTCAAGTCTAGTTTGCCAGCATTCGCGAAAATGTCTGAGGGTAAGATAGTTGCTGGTGCTTCGAAGCTAAGCCTTTCGGAGGAAATGCACCTGGGTTTTCTTGAGTCAATGTCGAAGACCAATACGGAAAAGATTGTCAAGGAAACTTTGGAGGGTTTATCTGAAGATACTGGCGACAGTGATAGTTATGATGTGGATAGTGGTGGGGAGGACTCCGAAGATCGCCCGTGGCGGCCTAGTCACTCAAACTTCGGAAAATCAACTATAAAGCAGAGTCATCTTGAAAATATGAGGGGGAGATATTTCCGAGATATATCCATCGTGAGGGCAGATGATGGAGAAAAAACTACGCTGACTCCCGAAGATAATGAGGTCGTGATCTTCCGAAGCTTTTTAAAGGCTGGGCTACGATTTCATCTAAGCAGGTTTGTGGTAGAAGTTCTGAAAATATATCAAATTTACCTTCATCAACTTACCCCCGAGGAAGTGATAAGAATGGGAATCTTCGTCTGGGCCGTGAGGAGCCAGGGTCTGGGGGCAAGTGCAAAAAGCTTTTGCAATATACACGAGCTAGTATATGAGACGAAACCCTGGGGTAAGGAGCAATATCATAATAATTTTGGTTGTTATAGCTTCGGTGCTCGCTCTGGGTCAAGCTGTCCCGTGCCAACCTTTCAGAAGAGATGGCCCGGGGAATGGATGAAGGAATGGTTCTATGTGAAGAACGATTTGAAAGTTTGGGAAGATATCAAAGATATCATCATGCGCCCTATCTGGCAGCGCTTCGGACTTCGGAAACCAAAGGTAGAAATGGACGAAGCAGCTGAAGAATGTCAGAGGGCCTTCGGCGTAATCTGTTCTTTTATTGGGACCAGGGATTTAATGCAAGAGCACATTGCCTTCAGAGTGTGGCCACTTGCAGATAACTGGGAAATGCCGAAGGAGACCATTAAAGAAGCTGACGAGGGTGGACTAATTAGGCTGAAATATACATTCAAGTACGGAGATAAATTTGTTGAACCGGATGATGATTGGCTGAAAAGCATTGAAAATGTAAGTGATGAATTGCTTGGGGCATACTCAAAGGCCGAAAACACAGCATTATCAGCGGCTTTCGGAGGCCGGAAGAAGAAGAGACTCAACCGAGTATTTGATGCTATTGGGTTTATCTATCCTGACTACTATTATCCAATGCAAGGTCAAAAAAGAAAAAATACTTCTCCTGCAAAGGACACTGCTTCGGCTACTCCCGGGGAGCCAGCGCCGAAGAGGAAGAAGGTAAAAGTGCTCACACACCCTCCACGCTGTATTGAGCCGGCCATAGTGCCCGAGTTTATTGGCGAGGCCTCTTCAGCCACCGAAGCCAGAGAACCAATTACAGCGCCAAAATCCGAAGAAATGGCCCAAGCACCAGCAATAGAGAAAGCGGAAGAACCAGAAACTGAAAAAGGAAAAACATTAGAAATTTTGAGTTCTTCATCAAAAGTTGAGGCGACTAAAGGCCAAAAGGGGCCAGTAGCAACCCCTAAAAGAAAAAGGATGGTTAATGTGCTGGATGTTTTGGAGACAATTAAATCTTCAAGCACAACTCCAAAGAAAACTGTTGAAGTGTCTACTGAAGTCTTTGCTGCTGAAACTTCGAAGCAGCAATTTGAAACTGAAGCTGGGCCTTCGGAATCCACCAAGATACAACCTTTGGAGGTCGAAAAAATGTCAAAGGCAAGTTTAGAAACTGAAAAAGCAAAAATAACAGAGCCGATTCTGACTGAGGAAATTGGCACTGTGACCCCCGAAGCATCTTCCAAAAGACATGATTATATTGTGCGACATGCTTCGGGGAAGAAACTATCTGAAGAAGAGATCTTTGAAGCCAACCACTATGCCCGAGAACTGAAGTATCCGAGGGGGGCCGTAGCGTTTAATGGGACAGACGAAGATGACTTCTTGTATTGCCTCCCAGACAATAAAGAACTATCTGTCTGCCGGGAGATGGCTAGAAGCATGGGATTCCCGAAGCTTGAAGCTGGCCTTTGCGCCATGACGAAGGAGGATCTTGTGGATAGTCTTGCATATAACAGTCTGAAGGTACGAAGATTGTAAATTTTGAATTTTGTGGATTTTGAATGAGTCTTTTATTGTTGTGTTAATCCATTCATTTTTTTGAATAGGGCTTAATTCTCAGCAATGCCTTAAGAGCACAAAAGAATGCTGAAGACGAGAGCTGCACCATTGCTCTCAACAACCTTCGAACAGAGGTTATCAGGCTAAGAAACGAAGCCTTGGAGAAGGACAGAATTCTGCTTACATTAGTGGAAAAAAATGAAGGAAGACGAAGCTAACTCTAAAACTCAAGCCGAAGCTCAGAAGCGTGAAATCAAAGATCTTCGTAAACAACTGGCCCGAGCCAAAGAAGAACGCATTCTTGAAGAAACAAAAAAAGAATTAAGCGATCAATGGGCAGATCATTTGGAAGTAAATGTTAAAGAGCTTCGTGCTTCGAAGAAGAGGTGTTACGATAAATCCATAGAATGTGTTAAGAAAATAAAATCCAGCTTCGCCAGCGTTGGCGCGTTCTCTAGTGAAGAAAATTTCACAAGAGGAAATCCAGAAGGCCCAATTGAATGGATTAGTCGTGAAGCTGATGTCTTCGACGAAATCTTGAATAGTCGCGGGGACATCTGTGCTTTTTCGGGCGCCAGGGGAATTGTTACCATTTTAGAGAAGAAGGGGTGCGAGCATGTGAAATCTTTGGCGCAGTCTGAAGTTGCCTTGTCCCCTGAAGATAGCATAGACCCTTCAGCTGAAGCAAGCCAGGTTGGTGGAAAATTTTTCACTGACATTTGGGACAATGGCGGCCGAAAAATGGCTCAAGACATTATTCAGAGAAGTGAAAAAGGCATCCATGATGCTAGGGAGGTAGCGAGGGCTGCTGAAAAAAGCACAGGGCCCGAAGGGCAAATAGGTATTAATTAGTGATTTTTATTTTGTTGTAATTTTTTATTTTGAACTTTATTCGTAGTTTGTAATAGTAATATAGCCGTGTCCTCTCCTCCCTCAGAACCCGCTGGGGCATCTACGGACCCTCCCCCGAAGGGAGACGATGAAATTAGACAGACGGCCGAAGCCATCATGGACGAAGTTGTCAATCAGCTGCTAAACGAAGCTGCAGAAGTAGTTCTTAGGGAAGATTAGATGCTATTGTAAAAATACTTGGAACATGACAAGTGTAAAACTTTGTAACTTTGAATGTAATATATAATCTATTTACGGTTTAATTCTTTACGATGCATGAAACTTTTTCATACATACCGCTTTTTGTGCCTTCGGCGAAAAAACACCTTCCCTTATTTTCATGCTTCGTAAAGAAAATCCTTTATGTGTCACAAGAATTACCATATTTCTTTTGATGAAGAATCTCCATTCTTTGAATCCATAAAAAAGTCTTTTGTTGCCTCTCAAATGAAGCTACACTTCTTCTCAATTTATCTTGTGCCTTGGCACGATTTTCTCTTTTTCAAAACATTCTTCGAAGATCAATGCTGTGTCCTCTTCCTGTTCTTCATGCGAAATGATGGATGATGCTTATGTTATGCAAAATGATGTAATGATGTTATGTTATGCAAAATGATATTTATGCTGAAAATACACATATCCCTGCCATAGAGTACACAATCTTTTTATCTCAGCGTTGACTTTTCGCTGTAAGCCTCCCTTAGGAGCTTCTTCGCCTTTTACTTTCAGCGGAATCAGCGTTTATTTTTCGCTGTAAGCCTCCCTTAGGAGCTTCTTCGCCTTTTACTTTCAGCGGAATCAGCGTTTATTTTTCGCTGTAAGCCTCCCTTAGGAGCTTCTTCGCCTTTTACTTTCAGCGGAATCAGCGTTTATTTTTCGCTGTAAGCTCTGCATTCCCTTTGGAACGACTTTCGAGCAGAAAACTTACACTGCGCTCCCTTAGGAACGACTTTTTATTACTTTAAAAAGGTTACGGCTCCTTCCTTTGGAGGAGATAATCCGAAGGTTCTCCGTGCCTCCATAAGAGTTTTCGATAATCCGAAGGTTCTCTGTGCCTCCATAAATTTTTGTGCTTCGGTAACTTAAGCCTTTGGAGGAGATATATTTTCATTACGATGATATGGTAAACTGTTACAAGGATTTGAAAAACAATAAAAAACACTTAAACTCCCCATAATTGTTCTTTACTGTGAAGAAAATAAAACTGAACGTGAAAGCATAAAAAAGTGCTGTGGGAGTAGGATATTTTGTCAGTAAATGTGCTTCGATTCTGGCACAGTGCTATTGACTGTGCGAGCTTCAGATTCTTCTCTGAAGTCCCTCTGGGGGTGAGAGTGCTGGCTCCCTTCTGGCTGCGAAGCTCGTTGTATTGGTGGTGGCGGTGGAAGCTGTTGCCAAGAAGCTTGGGGTTGGCTTGCCGAAGCAACAGAGGCTGCAGGGTGATTGCCTACATATTCTGGAATGTAAGGCGAATGGTACGAAGCAGTATGCATGACCTGCTTCGGCTGGTTCTGTTGTGCAGCAGCTTCTGCTAGCTCCTTTTGCTTCTGGATGGTAATGTGACACATCCTGGTGGTGTGGCCCTTACCTTCACCACAGAATAGGCAATATATTTTTCTTGGTTGATCCCCAAATCTTCCCCCGAAGCCCCTGGCGCCTCTGCCCCTTGGCGCTGGCGGCCGGAAGGAGCTTTGCTGTTGCCCCGAAGCTTGCGAGGAGCACTGTGGCCTTTGCTGTTGACTCCCTTTGTCGTCATTTTGAGTAGAATTGTGAATTGACCTGACATGCCTTGGATAAAATCTTCCTCCGAAGCCCCTAGTCATTTCAGAGAACCTGAGAGCTTCCTCCCTTCTTTGGTGAAAATCATTGTCAGCTCGAATGTACTCGTCCATCTTCTGGAGTAGCTTCTCCAGAGTTTGAGGAGGCTTCCTGGCAAAGTACTGAGTTGCAGGTCCTGGCCGAAGCCCCTTGATCATGGCCTCAATGACAATTTCATTGGGCACTGTTGGTGCCTGTGCCCTCAGACGTAGGAACCTTCGGACATATGCCTGAAGGTATTCTTCGTGATCCTAGGTGCACTGGAATAAAGCTTGAGCAGTGACTGGCTTCGTCTGAAACCCTTGGAAGCTGGTTATCAGCATATCCTTCAACTTTTGCCATGAGGTGATTGTCCTTGGCCTAAGGGAAGAGTACCAAGTTTGTGCAACGCTCCTGACAGCCATGACGAAGAACTTTGCCATGACCGCCGTGTTGCCACCGTACGAAGATATAGTTGCCTCATATCTCATCAAGAATTGTTTCAGGTCTGAATGACCGTCGTACATGGGGAGCTGAGGCGGCTTGTAAGACTGTGGCCAAGGAACAACCTGCAGTTCTGTTGACAAGGGAGAAGCATCATCAAAAGCAAAATTTCCGTGATGGAAATCTTCATACCAGTCATCCTCGTTGTAGAAACCCTCTTGATGAAGCTCTCTGCGCGGGGGCCTTTGATTCTGGTCATCTTGAGCGAGATGTCGAAGCTCTTCAGAGGCTTCATCTATCTGCTTTTGAAGATCAGCTAGACGAGCCATCTTCTCCTTCTTCCGTTGAACCTGTTGATGGAGCATCTCCATTTTTTGTATTTCTTGGTCCAAGTCATCTTCCGGAGGCGTTGGACTGATGGCCTTCCTCTTCTGGCTTCGGGCCTCCCTAAGAGAGACGACATCCTGATTGGGGTCAAGCGGCTGCAGAGTGGCAGCCCCTATCGTTGAAGCTTTTTTTCGGCGGCATGACGAAGGTGACGCTTGCCGAAGATTTTGAAAATCCAAAAAGTGGAAGTGAGTTGACCGGAGGTGGGCGCCAATGTTGGGAGCTTGTTCTCGAATGCTATGAATTAAGAACAAGACAACATAAAAGTGTTAAATGTCGAGTTCCTTCGTCCTTAGAAATAGTATATCCTTTCGGGTATAATGAATCTCAGACGAAGGTTACAGGGGAAAAGACCTTCGTTAGGTCAATAAATGGTAAAACAGAGTCATTATATATAACGTGCGAGTAATAATACCAGCATTATCATTGATATATTTCCATTATTAAATTCATAAAAACAAATTACAAACATACCTTCAGATTGATGTAAAGTAAAGGTACAAAACGTGATGCGAAAAAGCGTATGCCAAGTCAGCGTGAACAGTACGGGAGTACTGTTCACCTATTTATAGGCACGGGACGCAGCCCATGTAAAATTACATTGATGCCCTTTACATTTATCAATAACTACAGTAATTCTTCGAGGTCCAATTTGGCTTTTCATCTTTAAGTCGGTTCCTCTTTTCTGTTGTTGTGCCGAAGCCTTTCTGCACATAGCTTCGTGATCGTCTTATCCTTCGTCATGATCGTTTTTCATTCTAGTCGCGCTTCGTCTTAACCATGCTCTTGTATATTCGCGGCCTGACTCCGAAGGTGCCTGTTCCGAAGGTGCCAGCTCACATATTACACTTGGAAAATATTATCAAACTATATTTTTGAGGACCTTCGGGAGCCGAAGGCCCCCAACACCTAGTCAGCTGCCTGTGATGGGTTAATTTGCGTTGACTACGTTTCTATTCTGTGTACTTTGATTATATTATGTAAATGACTCTTGTCTTTCATATTATTACTTTCTCTTTATTGTTATTCGAAGCATTGTGCTATGATGAGTCATTTATGTAATCGCTGTGTACGTGAGTTCTGATCCTGGCACGTACATGGTTCACATTCAGTTTACCTTCCAAAACCGGGTGTGACATAACAGCACGGTCACTACACCCCTAAATAATTATACCACTATTTAGTAATGATGTTAAACAGGGGTTCCAAGACAAGGGGGTTGATTGCTATGAAATAGTGTGCAGGGGACTAATATGTTCTAGTCTTTATGGTGGTCGTAATTTTTGGTTGGCTGAATTCATTTTTGGTCTTGAATGTTTATTTCTACCTTTGCATCTTGATTATACACTGTGGATTACCTTTCTTTTACATCATGTATAAACTCTGTGTTCCTCCCGTTATGCTACTTTCAAGGGAGGTGCTACCGGATTTTTCTTTACTTTCTGTCTCCATTTTTTTAAATCTGTGGGAAGGGTCTTTGGTAACACTCATTGTGTGGGAGCAACGGGGTGTTACAGTTGGTATTAGAGGAATAGGCTGTAGGTCCTAGCAAGTGAAATAATGATAAATTGACACACTGCACATATAGGATGAGTTTTCTGCTTTACTATTGATATATTATGGTATTGTTAGTGCTGGTTTAACATTATTTGATGAGGTGCTATGCCAATTTTATTTACTTATACACTTACCCCTGTGGCTGCAGTTATGCCGCCTTGTAGGGCTCGTGGCAGCCCACAAGTTCCTAGTGGGGATTTTATGAGTCCGGCGGCAATGTTAGCCGTGATACAGGCCATGTAGCAGGAGTTGGCCATTATGAGGCAAGCTATTCCTGTTGCCCCTGCGGGTGCTGCTCAGGGTGCTGGAGGAGGAGGAGTGCCCGGGGGCGCTGTCCCTGTGGGTGCTGCTCTAGGTGGCGGGGCTGAGGTGCCCCTTCCCGTCAGTGGTCTTTCTCTGATGCAGTGGATGGGCATGAAGCTGGACACCTTTGATGGCAATGGTACTCTGGTTGAGGCGGCGATTGGCTGACTTATGTGGAGGATAAGATGAATGTTTTTTAGATTGTGTATGGTGATCGTGTTCATTTTGGCACACAACTGTTGAAAGGGGAGGCTCAAATTTGGTGGAGAGGCGTGCATGCAGCTCACTCCTCACCAGGAGTCCTGTCCTAGGATGTTTTCATCAGGCAGTTTGAGAGGAGGTTCTACCCAGTCACCTTCCTAGAGAAAATGAAGATTGATTTGCAGTCTTTCAAGCAAGAGAAGAAGCCCGTCATAGAGTATGAAGTGGGCTTTAACAAGATGGTCTGCTTTGTTCCTCATGTGGCTTACAATGAGTTGGAGAAGGCGAGCCAGTTCCGTCAGGGCCTAAAACCTTCTATCAGGCATGCTCTAGGCACCTTTTCGTTAGTGTATTTTCATACTACGGTGGAGCAGACATTGGGTGTGGAGATGCAACATCAGTACACCATGGAGTCTCAGAAGTCTTCGGGTGTTGATCAGCCTCGTGGCTAGGACGCGAGGAGGGGCAACACTGGGGTCCAGCCCACAAGAGGGGAAAATCATAGCACCAGTGCCACCACCCCTACCATGGCAAAACCTCTGAATCGGGTACTTCAGGAGGGAGTACTCAGAGGTATTGGGCTGTTCCTAAGCCCGAGCTAGGGCTAGTGTGTTTCCGTTGTGGTGAAGCGCATCGCCGTGTCGAGTGTCAGTGGAGTGGCAGGTGCTCTATCTGCAGCCAAGATCACAAGGATGTGGTGTGTAGGAGAAATCCCAATGGGAAGCTCAAATGGGAGCTAGTGACTTCTTCCTCCTCTCAGGGCACTGTCAACATGATGTCAAGCGCTGAGCAGCAATTTTCAGTACCACCCCCTCCGCAGCAGTTTTATGTGCCCGTGACTCCTCAGTTCATGCCTATGCAGGGTTTTCCTCAGTATCTGGCCGCGCCTACTCCTGCACTGACCACTCCTGTACCATTTTAGTTTGGAGCTCCATGGTGTTCTTCTGTTAACTTCACTCCGGGAGCTTCCTCTTCTGCGGGTATCTCCGGAGCATATGTGCTACCCTCTGCGGATGGCAGAGAGTAGGGAGACATGGTGATAGGTATGATCTCAGTTGATTATTTTGTGGCCCATGCTCTTTTTGACTCTGGCACTAGCTATTCGTTTGTTTCGGAGAATTTTGTTTCGTGGGCTGGTCTTTCGGTGCAGAAGATGGGTCACCCAATTGTGGTTAGTTCTGGTAATGGCTCCATTAGTAGCTGTTCAGTATGTCAGGGTTGTTCCGTCATTCTTGCCGATGAGGTCTTTTCAGCTAATCTTGTGGTGATTTCTTTGGGGCATTTGATGTTATCTTGGGTATGGATTGGTTATCTCAGTATCGCGCAGTTATATCCTGTTTTTGGAAGACAGTGCTATTGCAGGCGCCATCGGTAGGGAGGTGGTATTCTTGGGAAGTTCTCCAAAGTTCACGTTATCCTTATTGTCGCAATTGCTTCCGGAGCGTCGGTCAAGGATGTCGGGAATCTTTTTCTTCATGGTGGTTGTTGGGGACTTGTTCTCGAATGCTAAGAATTAAGAACAAGGCAACATAGAAAGTGTTAAATGTTAAACTCCTTCGTCCTTAAAAACATTATATCCCTTCGGATATAATGAATCTTGGACGAAGGTTACAAAGGAAAAGACCTTCGTAAGGTTGATAGATGATAAAAAAGAGCACACATATATAAAACACGAATAATGATACAAGTATTATCACCAACTTATTTTTATTACCAAATTCATAAAAACAAATTACAAATGTACCTTCAGATTGATGGAAAGTAAAGGTACAGTCGTGATGCGGAAAAACGTATGCCAGGTCAGCGTGAACAGTACGAGAGTACTGTTCATCTATTTATAGGCACGGGACGCAGCCCGTGTAAAATTACATTGATTCCCTTTACATTTGACAATAACTTTATAGCAATCCTTCGAGGTTTAATTTGACTTTTCATCCTTGAGTCGGTTCCCCTTTTCTGCCGTCATGCCGAAGCTTTTCTGTACGTAGCTTCGTGATCGTCTTATGCTTCGTCGTGGTCGCTTTCCATCTCAGTCAAGCTTCGTCTTAACCATGCTCTTGTACGCCCGCAACCTGACTCCGAAGATACCTGTTCACATGTTTCACTCGGGAAATATTGTCAAATCATATTTTTGAGGACCTTCGAAAGCCGAAGGCCCCCAACAGTAGCCCCTCGCAATATTAATTTTCTGTAATGATAAATTCATATTGCGACATGGACGAAGGCTTTAAGCCGAAGGTCCGAAAAAAAACACCTTCCTTCTGCTAGAATAGCAACAGTCATTGACAAACGGGGCCCTCCAGTTTTCGGCACACTGGGTGTATA
Source organism: Zea luxurians (assembly GCA_029449295.1). NCBI lineage: Eukaryota > Viridiplantae > Streptophyta > Magnoliopsida > Poales > Poaceae > Zea > Zea luxurians. The sequence continues at coordinate 223,257 of JAOPSE010000970.1, forward strand.
AATAAGAGCCCACCGCAAGTTTATTTGGCACGCTCTTTTGCCATCTGCTTTTAGTCACCCAACTTTTCAGCCTGCGCGCCACAGCACTTGCTCGGTTTTAAATTTTTTAAGCTTCGGTTTCGAGTGTGTTCTGTCAGCATTTGCGAAGATGTCTGAAGATAAGAAAGTTGTTGGTGCTTCGAGGCTAAGCCTTTCTGAGGAGATGCACCTGGGCTTTCTTGAATCAATGTCAAAGACTAATACGGAGAAAATTACCAGGGAGACTTTGGAGGGTTTATCTGAAGATACTGGCGATAGTGAAAGTTACGATGTGGATAGTGGTGGTGAAGATTCTGAAGATCGACCCTGGCGACCAAGCCATGCAGTTTTTGGTAAGTCCAGTATTAAGGAAAATCATCTTGTCAATATGAGAGGGAGATACTTTCGGGACTTGTCTGTTGTGAGGGCTAACGAAGGAGAGAAGACTTGTCCGACTCCCGAAGAAAATGAGGTCGTGATATTCTGAAGCTTCCTAAAAGCTAGATTACGATTTCCCTTGAGCAGTTTTGTCATGGAAGTACTGAAGACATTCGAAATCTACCTTCACCAACTTATCCCCGAAGCAATCATAAGGATGAACATCTTTGTGTGGGCCATGAGAAGCCAAGGTTTGGAACCTAACGCAAAAAGCTTCTGTAACATACACGAGCTATTGTATGAGACAACCCTGGGGCAAAGAGCAGTATCACAACAACTTTGGCTGTTACAGCTTCGGCGCTCGGTCCGGGTCAAGCTGCGCTGTGCTAACCTTTCGAAAGAGGTGGCCCGGCGACTGGATGACAGAATGGTTCTACGTGAAAAATGACTTGAAATCATGTGAAGATATCAAGAGTATCATTATGCGCCCTATCTGGCAACGCTTCGGCCTCCGGAAGCCGAAGGTGGAAATGGATGAAGCAGCCGAAGAATGCTAGAGGGCCTTCGGCGTGGTTTGTTCTTTTATTGGGACAAGGGATTTGGTTCAAGAGCATATTGCCTTCAGAGTATGGCCACTTGTAGAAAAGTGGGAAATGCCGAAGGAGACCGTCAGGGAAGCTGACGAAGGTGGACTAGTTAGACTAAAATACACATTCAAATACGGAGATAAGTTTGTTGAACCAGATGATGAGTGGTTAAAAAGTATTGAGGCCATAAGCGACGAATTGCTTGGAGTATACTCGAAAGCCGAAGATACTGCATTATCAGCGGCCTTCGGAGGCCGAAAGAAGAAAAGACTTAACCGAGTATTCGATGCAATTGGGTTTGTCTACCCCGACTACCATTACCCAGTGCGAGGCCAAAAAAGGAAAAATACTTCTCCTGTAAAGGAAACTGCTTCAGCTGCTCCTAGGGAGCCATCACCGAAGAGAAAAAAGGTAAAGGCGCTCACACACCGGCCACGTTATATTGAGCCGGCCACAGTGCCTGAGTTCATTGGTGAGGCCTCTTCGGCCACCGAAGCCAAAGAACCAACTCCAGTGCCAAAAATCGAAGAAATGGCCGAAGTACCAGCAACAGAGAAAACAGAAGAACCGAGGACTGAAGAAGCAAAAACATTAGAAATTTTAAGTCCTTCAACAAAAATCCAAAAGGGTCCAGCAGCGACCCTGAAAAGAAAAAGGATGGTTAATGTGCCGGATGTTTTGGAAACAATTAAATCTTCGAGCATAACTCCGAAGAAAACTGTTGAAGCTTCTGAAGTGTCAATTGAAGCCCTTGCTGCTGAAGCTTTGAAGCAACAATTTGAAACTGAAGCTGGGCCTTCAGAGCCCACCAAGGTAAAACATTTGAAAGCTGAAGAAACAAAATTGACAGAGGGCACTTTGGAAACTGAAAAAATAAAAATGACAGAGCCGACTTTGACTAAGGAATTTGTCACTGCCGTCCCCGAAGCATCTTCCAAAATACGTGATTATATTGTGCGGCATGCTTCGGGAAAGAAATTATCTGAAGAAGAGATTTTTGAAGCTAATCACTATGCCCGAGAACTGAAGTATCCGAAGGGGTCGTAGTGTTCAATGGGACAGATGAGGATGACTTCCTATACTGTCTCCTAGACAATAAAGTATTATCCGTCTACCGGGAGATGGCTAGAAGCATGGGGTTCCCGAAGCTTGAAGCTGGCCTTTGCGCCATGACGAAGGACGATCTTGCGGATAACCTTGCATACAATAGTCTGAAGGTAAAAATTGTAAATTTTGAAGTTTATAAATTTTAAATTAGTCTTTTGTTCTTATGTTAATCCATTCATTCTTTTGAATAGGGCTTGATACTTAGCAATGCCTTAAGGGCATAAAAGAATGCTGAAGACGAGAGCTGCACTATTGCTCTTAACAACCTTCAGACAGAGGTTATCAGGCTAAGAAACGAAGCCTTGGAAAAGGATAAAATCCTGCTTACATTAGTGGATAAGATAAAGGAAAACGAAGCTAATTCTAGAACTCAAGCCGAAGCTTAGAAGCGCGAAATCGAAGATCTTCGGAAACAACTAGCCCAGGCTAAAGAAGAACACATTCTTGAAGAAACAAAACGAGAACTAAGTGATCAATGGGCAAACCATTTGGAAGTAAATGTTGAAAAGCTTCGTGCTTCTAAGAAAAGATGCTATGATAAATCCATAGAGTGTGTTAAGAAGATAAAATCCAGCTTCGCCAGCGTTGGCGCGTTCTCTAGTGAAGAAAATTTCACAAGGGGGAATCCAGAAGGCCCGATTGAATGGATCAGTCACAAAGCTGAGGCCTTCGAGGAAATCTTGAATAGTCGCGAGGACATTTGTGCTTTTTCAGGCGCTAGGGGAATTGTTACTATTTTGGAGAAGAAAGGGTGCGAGCATGTGAAATCTTTAGCACAATCTGAAGCTGCTTTATCCTCTGAAGATATTAAAAACCCTTCGGCCGAAGCAAGCCAGGTCGGTGGAAAATTTTTCACCGACATTTGGGACAATGGCGGCCGAGAAATGTCTGAAGAAATCATTCAAAGAAGCGAAAAAGGCATCCATGATGCTAGGAAAGTAGCAGAGGCTGCTGAGAAAAGCTCAGGGCCTGAAGGGCAAATAGGTATTAAATAGTGGTTTTTATTGTGTTGTAATTTTTGATTTCAAACTTTATTCACGGTTTGTAATAGTAATATAGCCGTATCCTCTCCTCCCTCAGAACCTGTTGAAGCGTCTCTGGGCCCCCACCCAAAGGGAGACGATGAAATTAGAAAGATGGCCGAAGCCATCATGGACAAAGTTGTCGATCAGCTACTGAACGAAGCTGCAGAAGTAGTTCTTAAGGAAGATTAAATACTATTGTAGAAATATTTGGAATGTGATATGTGTAAAAACTTTGTAACTTTGAATGTAAAATATAATCTATTTATGGTTCAATTCTTTACGATGCATGAAATTTTGCATACATACCGTTTTTGAGCCTTCGGCGAAAAAACACCTTCCCTTCTTTTCATGCTTCGTGAAGAAAATCTTTTATGTATCACAAGAATTTCCATACTTCATGTAAACATTCTTCGAAGCTATGGAAAAAGTTTTATGTTGCCTCTCTAATGAAGCTACATTTTTTCTCAATTTATCTTGTGCCTCAGCACGATTTTCTCGTTTTCAAAACATTCTTCGAAGATCAATACTGTGTCCCCTTCTTGTTGTACATGCGATATAATGTATGATG